>DF358250.1:26761-58835 GCA_000787875.1 Solanum virginianum
GAAAAAAAAAAAAAAAAAAAAACTCACAGAAGCCCTCCTCTGCTCAGCAGCAACAGAAAGTGCAAAAGCAATCAGATCAAGCACAAAAACCAAAACCAGTAACAGTGTTGAAGCCATCTTGCTATATTTTTGCTCTCTGCAACCAAAATCAAACCACAAACAAAGTATATTTATATAAAAAAAAAAAAATTAAATTTATGCGAATAAGTAAGCTAAAAATTAAACTCAGACAAATGCATATCCTAGAAAAAATTAAAAAGGATTAGTTATAAGTAGTTGGATTTAAGGGGTACTTGGTGAGGAAGCAAAAGATGCAAAACTATGGAAGGAGTCCTCTGAGAAGATGTCCAAATTACGTTACTTTAGTGTTTCAATTTACATATACAATAACAAAGCTAGCTTTGTTGAAACAAATATTCCTTCCAATATTGAAAAATATAAAAGTAGTAACTAACGATAATGGGATATTTTATTGATCGTAAAAAACAATATATACTCTCACTATTTAAAAAAGAATGATCTACCTAGTTTGATTTGGCAGGAGCTTGACAGAACAAACAACATTTTTCAATTAAGTGATCCTAAATTAAAGCAATCAGCTATGTCAAGTATAACAAAATACTCTTTAATTTTGTGCTCTCAAACATGAAAATTGAAATTAAAATTTTGCCAAAAAAGTAAATGGGTCATTCTTTTTTAAATACACCATAGATAAAAGTAGATCATTCTTTCTTAAACGAAAAAAATATAATATATATATATATATATATATATATATATTAAATAATACAATCGATATACATATTTTGCCAAAGATAAGAAGTATGAATAAATAATCCTAAATGACGTTATTTGGCCATTTCAAGTCTACTGTCCAAGTGTTTAAGATCTGTAGTTAGATTTTAAACCAGTATCACTGCATAAATAATGAATGCATTATTTTTTTTGAATAACATGTATTTGAACAAAAGACCCTTACTAGCACACATTATTAGAAGAGAATTATAAAAACATAAATAATGCGCACTTGTTTAATCGTAGAAAGCTACTGTTTTCCTCTTTAAATCAAGTGGTCAAATGCCCAATAAAGGAAAATTAAAGTGGTCACGCGTGAGCTCCGTAAAGGACCAAAGAACCGCCACGGTTCAACTTATATCACGTTAAGAGAAACATCAAAAAGTACAGGCATCCCCATTAAGCACAAGAGAGTCATGATTGAAACAAATGGATATCCAGAGGATTTCTTTTTTGACAAGAACACAAAAATCCAGATAGATTCAAGGCAAAACGAGTTATTGATATCTCGTGTGATATTCTTGAACAAGTACACTTCTGGACTATCAATAATAATATCCTTTATATTGTGTTCCACTAAAGAGTCGAATCAAACGTGAAAATAGGAAGATTTCAACATTAAAGTATTATCATACAGCTTACAACACTTTCAACTACCTTGCCGGAACCTAACTATCAATTGAGGCATGACATACTAGATCAGGATTTCGGAAACACACGAGAGCCTCTCAATTAAATTAGACCAAATGAAATCAGTAGATATCTCTACAAAAATATACAGCTAACCCTGCCGGAAAAAACCATTATGGTACACCATGAAGCATTACATTATCTACCAGATCTCAAGAACACTATCTGTGTCCCATAAAATTGAGATGTCAACACTTGACCGAATTTTCCTTGCTTTCCACTCATAATCAGACATGAGCTGACGGTCTGCAATAGGTGTTTCTCAGGCAAACATCAAGTATCTTATGATGCAAGTTCACTCGGAAATGCCCGAGTAATCACTCTTCGACCAAAAAATATCGCGAAGCTCTGTCATCTAGAATTCCATAGATCCACTCTTCAGCCTCTCCATTCGTGCCTGGAGCCCTGAAAGTGCCTTCTCATCCATGGGAAGAACACCACTCTGAATGGTATTTTCACCACTAGAACGTTCAGCACCAGGAGCTTGATTCGACACCATGTGACTGATGCTACCATTCATGGACATTACTGGTCTATTATTTGGGTCTGTGTTCCCTGCGGTAGTAGCTAATGAAATACTTTTCATTCTTTCGCGAATCGCTTCTAGTGTTCCACTAGTAACTGCAACCAAAAAAAAACTTAGTAACTGACATTTGAGGTGAACAGTTCATATATATATAAATTAAAAAAAAAAGGATAAAGGAAAACACAGGCTAGAATAGAAATAGCTGGGCACATGTGTACCTCCAGAAGGCAATCTATCATTTCTCTGTTCCCCCAGTTGCTGTTGCAACTCCAAATGTTCAGATGATAGTCCTCTTGAGGGGAGAGCATTACCACTTCTATCATCTTCACCATATGACGGTGGCAAACTAAAGTGTGATGGTTCAACTTTAATGTTTACATTTTTTGCATCATTTAACGAGTTTGCATTTACAGGAGATAAAGAACCAAATTTGGGAGAAGACAGGTTTAGTGAAGACGGAGGAGGAGTTGGCATGGGTACACTAGAAGGCGTCCTTCCAGCCGCAGCATTCTTTTCCATCTGCAATTCATGAGAACAATTATTTCATAACTAGTAACTACGAACTTTTATAAATGGGTAGTACAAAGACATCCAAATGCACACCTGGGCTAGACCATCTCTAATATACGTTCGGAATGCCTCACTAGCATTTTGCAGCTGAGCGAATATATCAACCTAATACAGATTCAACAAAAATGGCATTACAAGAAGTTGAGCTTTAAATGCAGGGAAATATGTTGACACTGAAAAGGATAAAGCATCGTGCCTTTGGATACAATTGTGTGATCCGGTATAATTCATACAGACCAATTGTGCAGGTTTGCTTATCACCGATCTTCTTAAATATGGCAGCAAGTTCTTGCTGTAAAACACACAACATAACACTACTTTGTTATTTACTAGTACAATGCAACAAAATTATATTGCAAAGGAAAGAAAAGGAAAGTTTGCTTTTTGAAAGAAAAAAACAAGCTAGGAAAAAGAATGCCATCAACACTATACCTTCAACTGAGCATCTGCATTATGTGTTGCTGGTGCTGGATTATTTGCTGCAGAATCACCCCAGTGAGTTTGGCCAGGTACAGATGGAGTCAACATCCTCGCAGCTGCCAAGGTCTGAAAGATTCTTAACATCAATTGGGAAATCCACATGAATTACTAGCACAGAAAAATATGGCAGCTAAAAGTTGCATGACCTGAAGGTTAAGATCAATGTAGGCAAGAATAATGGGTGGTGGTTGCATGTCTATTGGCACCATGGACAGATGACCTTTTATGGCAGTACCACGAAGCTTGACAAGTTCATGCAGCACAGTTTTCACCATTCGTAAAGGTTTATCATCAGCTCCCGCTCTTTCAGCATTTTACAAGACAAGGTTTAGGAAAGAAAATAACTGATTAATCCATATTGAAGTGCATACCCAAAAAAGAAAAATCTGAAATGTAATTGAAAGCTACCTCCTCCTGATCTCTTCCATTCCTAGTTCTTGCAGGTAAATGTGAATACTCTGAAGGATGCGATCAAGGTCGACATCATATATGGTGCTTTGAAGAACCTATAAAATGCGAAAGCAAGTGTTAATGCCTAATACTTGCAATATCAACCTCCAAGAAAGAAACATGTCCACTACACTACTGCTGCAACATAGGAGAGCATGTATAGATTTTGCATTCATAAACTTACCACAGCACATTGAACAACGAGAGAGAAAAGGAGGCAGACAAACATATTTGCATAAAAAAGTTGATAAAGCTTAAAAATTGCTAGTCATCACAATCTTTAAAAAACCAGGACTGTGGTAACAAAAAGCGAGAAAAATTACCTTCGTAAGTTTTATAAGACATTTGACGACCAAATCGGAGAACTTCTGGTTTCTTATGACAAGTGATTCATTTGTTGCTGGAGATGGCCACCTTGATGGGTCCAAAGGCCGTAATAGATTAATCAGCACAACGAAAGATGATGTTCGATCGGCATTGTCCTATATCAGTGGCCAAAAATAGATAGAAAATGAGGAAAAGTCAGCTAAAATAAAGGTAAACTGCACTCTTTTTTATGAAATGTAAAAACCAGTCAGTACCAAAATTTTTAGCATCAGAACATTCAATGCTTTCAAGAGCTGGCTGCCATCATCCATGCGGGGTACTCTCTCATCAAGAAGCCAAAGCAAAAGTTCAGTAATGAGAATATCTAGAGTACTCTCCTTCACGGCATGAGAAAGCGTTTTATTCTGAAATGTCTGCAAAAAAGGAAACAGCATATTTCCCAATATGTGTTAGACCAACAATTGTTACTATATTTGATGATCATATATACAAGGATAAAACAATGTCGGTGCAAAATTAATAGAAATTGGATAACCACATGCCTGCATGAGTGTGTTAAGAACATATTTGCAAGATCTTGAAGATGCACCCATCAGGCTGAAGTCAAAAGTTTTTGCTACCTGTAGTAAATCTAGAACATGAGCAATTCGAGGCATAGACAGACAATCATCAAATTAGTCACACATAGAATGAATTATATCGTGCCTTATTTGCTAAGCAGGAAACAAGCCTATCTGCATCTTTGATTATTTCATCCATGGCACTGCCTTCAGGATCATTGGTTGCTAGGGCCAGTAAATGGCAAACAACTTTCATTCCTTCAACGGACTGCAACAAGGGAAAGGATTGCTTGCATCAGTGAATAATTGACGGTTACCCTCCATCCGCTTTACTATTAAATCCATAAAAGCAGGAAAACCAGGACACAGACCCACAAACAAGCAGAAACATAAACAGCTATAATAAAATGTGCAACATACGCTGTGCTGGAATGTAAATAACGTACGCATTTTTTGATAAGCTCATAACAAGTTTAGCAATCAGAATTTATCCGAGAAAGAAATCATCAGCATCAGACGATATAATATTCCAGCAGCCTAATTAGGGATCCAAATTTCTATATTTCAATGGATAAAAAAACCATTTTATATTCTTAAGTGAAAACACAAACATTGAGGATCATGTTAACTTTTTGGCAATCATTTGGATCACCTGATATGGTTCAGGATGTGGAAAACATCTCAGTGGAAAATGTTTCTTGGAAACTAAATGGATTTCTTACTTATTTTCTGGTATCCACAAGTAAGCAGAAAAATTGTTTCAAAAATATTAACATATAATCTGGATAACACTATGGGGGTAGGTGGGGGTAGGGGTGAAGGTGGGAACTATGGGATGTGTTGGAGAGGATGGGACAGAGTGGCAGACCAATTATGTACTTGTATTCCATACTTCCTCATGAAAGTCATTTTTCAAGGAACTTGTTTTACTAGAGGTCCCAGACCCTACTTTGTGGGATTCACTTGGTATGTTGTTGTTGTTTTACTAGAGGAGGCGTTCTCCAAACTCTGACTAACAAATTGTGAAAAATTGAAAACATCTTCATGCCAAGCACACCCTTAAAGTGGTCATTCTTATTCAGTTGTTGGTGGGTGTATGGAGTACTTAGCTTATATAATCCTTTTTCAATGCTTTAAACACAGGGTATGACAAGGGACTAAGATAGAAGTCAATCCTAATCCATGAAAAGGAAAAGGGAAACAACCTGCTCAGGAGAATCATATGATATAATATCAAGAGCCTCATTCCAGTCTGAGGGACCAATTGTACCAACTGGCCGAAGATTCACATTTCTTTCCATGGGAAGCTCTGTATTGTTATAAATATCCCTGGAAAGAAGAGATAAAAACAGACAAAGGAAAAAAATTAGCAACTCATATTCAGATTGTAAGAGAAATAAGATGCAAGGATCTCTTTGATCACCTATTTAAGATTGGGGCACCTATAGACCGTGAAACTTCACCGCTAGGCTCGGCCAGATCAGTCCTGAAGATCAGAAAACCAAAAATGCCCAATGTCAAAGAAGAAAGAAACCAATAATTTGAGCTCAACCTGGGTTCAGAACACATAATGAAAGCACAAATAGATGTGGTATTCAACCTTTGAAATTTCAAAACAAATATTTATACAGAAACAAAATGTAAGACGAATTAGAGCTAAAACGAAAATCGTCAATAAGTTACACAGTCAAAGTGTTGTATAATTATCATCCAGGTCCTGGACAGTCGATTAGCATATTGATTGGATTTGCAATCCTGGGGAAAGAGGTAACTCAATACCCTTCAAAAGATGCTTCTTATCTAGATGAAATTTTAAGTATTAAACATACCCTCCAGAAGAAGTTTCTTGCCTAGTTGAAATTTTATACATCGAAAGTACAAAAAGATCCCAATAATAGCAAATAAATAGATACCCGTTATCCCTCACTGAACGCCTTAAAGCTGCCCTAGCTTCCCCAGGTTTGCCCTCTCTTCTTTTGTCCATCTCTCTTGCCTGGAAGAAATTAGTACACAGCGTTCTGAGAAAGGTGAGGGAACAAAGTATGCAAGACAACAACATACCCAGGGAAATCCTACAAAGTGGGGCCTGGAAAGGGTGGAGTGCACGTAGACCTTACCCCACCTCATGGAGGTAGAGAGGTTGTTTCCACACACACTCGGCAAAATACACTAGACAATGCAGCAAATAAAACTAGCAGAAACATTTAGCAACCTTCCACTTGAATCTATCATCTAACATGCTTCTTTGCGCCTCTGTCAGCTTTCCAAGGTATTTCCAAATGTCATCACCTGAAAAACATTTAAGAACCTTAAACTTACATCCAAACTACTCTGACATTCATCCAGTCCACTGAAAAACATATTTCAGAAGGCAAAACACACATACGAAGCGTTCACAGAATCTAAAAACGGAAGCCATCTAAACTCAGTCAGTCAACCTTACAACAGTATTCATAATCAAAAAAACCTCACAGAACAAAAACACTCACCAAGAATCTTATAGCCAGTAGCCAGAGTATTTAAAGCAGCCTTCCTAGTTTCACCATCTCGCTCTGCGGTTAAACTTGCAACAACTTGCAAGGATTTCAATTGTCCACCAATCTATCAGCAGGAAGGAAAGAAGAGGATTAAGCAACCTCTAGAGATAAGAAGATCAATAACTCAGATATTTACCTCAGCTTCATGATTATCCAGTAAGTAGCCAACAAGGTCAGCACATTCTATACGAGTTCGATTGCTTCTAGATCGTAAACCTTCCAAAATGTATGGAAAAGTCTTTGCAGCAGAATATGCTTGGATGATTTGCTTAGTTAGCTCTCGAATTTTTTCTCGCACTTTTTCAATGTTATGGCCAGACTGAAAAGATTGAAAGGAGATATATGAGACAGGTCGGTGTTCATGTGAAAAAATAGGAAGCAATGTGTTGGTCAAAAAAGAGGAGACTCACATGCATAAAGCATCAGCACCACGCTTAAATATCCATGTATGTGTGAGTATAGTACCAATAACTGTTCTAGTGATTTAACTATCTACTAAATGAAAACTTTATGACCTATCTAATCAACCAATAATGTCAAGACTACAATAAAAAACAAACATCTACCACAGCATGTCATCAGACGGAAAGGCAATACCAGAAAAGGCAGCTTGTCAATTTACAGGCAAATATAATTATATATAACAACAACATACCCAGTGAAATCTCACTGTGAGGAAATATCTAAAATGGAATAAAATAGGAACAGCTCGAATTGGAAATGCTGGAAGAAATCACAAATGAATATACAAAATTATGGAGATTGCAAAGGAGAGCCCAAATAGACATATGGGCTTCAAAGAACAAGCATAAAGAACATCACAACAATTTGAAGTAAAGGAGATCATTGGACAAGTACCTTCTCAATCAAACAAGGAAGGAAAATCGCAGCTTCCGCTTCAGTCATCGTGTATCCCTCGTTTCTTAACATCTCAAAAAGCTCAGGCAGAAACTCTAGAACCTAAGAAAAATTATCGCAGTGAAGTACTGGAATGACTTCAGAGGAGAAAGCAACATAGCTAAAAAAGGCATGATAGCACTAAGGAAAAGGACAAATAAAAGGAATAGGAACAAACCTTTAATAGGCAGGAAGTGTTTGATTCGCAGAACCTTAGGACAAACCATCTCAGTACTATATCCAGAACTTCAATTAATTCCTTCCCAATTGATGGAAGCACCTGAAATGAGCAAACGAAATAAGGTTGATGATAGTCAATTCCCGAGAACATTTATTTTAATAATAAAAGCACCTTTTGCAGCATTTCTATTCCATCAACTTGTTTCTTGAAGTCTGTACTGAGAAGCCTCCGATGCAAATCCTCTCTGAAGTACTTCATCAGGTCAGTCTGCAATTAAAGATTAATGAGGTTCACCAATCAAATAAAAACTAGAATTATTAAAATTTCATTTAAATAAATCTTCCAGAAACCTCAAGATCTTGTATCTGTTCCAATCGTGGCTCTTCAAACTTAAATCTGCGCACAACTATTCTCTCTCTGTCACCCTGCAAGTGTATTTGGTCATAAAAAAGGAATAGGTAACACAAATATAGTATTTCCTGAAATATAGATATACCTTGTTTGAGTCCTTGACATTTATCAAAGCTTGTGACTGGATACTAATGTCCTGAACAGACATTAGAGTCTCTTGCCTTGAGCTCCTTGCAGGAATAACTCTCTAGAGAAACAAATTAAAGGAAGAAAAATCATTACTCCAGTTTCCCCTGCCTTCAGTCATTCAACCACATAGAAACATACCGAAGCACCAGCTCTGGTTCCATGCCTAGAAGCACGATCAGCAGGACCAGTGGATTTTCCTATCTTTGACCCCACCTTCAATGTTGTCCCGGTGGAAGTGGTTCTTCCCAGATCAGACGTTTCTGATAAGCAGTAATAATTATTGCAATCATGTAAACGAAAGATGAAATGATAGATTTTGTGTAGAGATACCATGAAAAGTGTATGACAATGAAAACGTAAAGTTAGAACATAGCGTAAAGCATACCTTGAAGTACCCCAAATGGTCTCAAGCGTTCAACAACGATAGCTAAAGCAGGTCCTTGAATATCTTTCAAGTTCTTGCTCACCTACATCAGAGGGTAAAGCAATAAAAAAGAAAGAGATGTTAAGCAAATAATTGGTGACAAGCAGTAGGAAGTCAAAACTATTTAAAGCTCATATACCGCCTCCTGCCCGCACACCCTAACAAGTTCTCCAAAGCATGCTTCTGCTGCTTTGCGAACATCAGCTGATTTGTCCTAACATAAAGAATGCAATCACTTTAGTGCACGCACAGACAATTACGTACAGTAAAAGAAGGCAGAGATTATATGCCAGACACTACACGATTAGTGCAAGAGACATCAATTTACCGTCATAGCGGAGGCTACAGGCTTTAGAAGATGTACAGCGTCAGGAAATTCTTTCATTCCAGTTAGTTGTTTGGACAACCAATCGAAGAGATCTTTACGGCCTTCCGCACCAAGTTTGGCATCAGTTAACGCAGTAGTAATGTAAGGCACCTACATAACATGATTGAGAATGGGGTGAACAATGCTAACCAAACCTAAAAACATAGCACAGAACTGGCGAGGTGGAAACCATTTTATCAAGATGAACAGCAGCAAGCCAAGAATCTAATGTATTCAAAGTGCACTCTCTCATGTGCTTTTTATTGTCACCAAGACATTTCAATATGTCCAACAGAATCCCCTGCAATGAAAAATATTATTGGATAGTCAATAACAAGAAAAAGGACTGAGAAAACGAAATTTAGGTTCTGAGCAATTTAAACCTTGCTTGACTTCTCAACTGCTGGCCCCATAGCAGAAGCAACACCACCAAAAGTTGACAAAGTTGCCATGATTAAATTCTTGTTGCTGTCATAAAGACGACCCCTAAGAGCACCAAACAACTCTCCTGCACAGTTAAGGGCGGAAAAATGAAGTGACATCCAAATGCACACAAGTACTATTGCAAGATAATCACTCACAGCACAGTAAGAACATCATACCAGTTCCAGTGGGCTGAATGCGCTTATTGGCTTCTTCCAAAATCTTATTTACCATTTCAATTGATTCTAAGCGAGCCTGAAATTCAATACAAGAATTATAACAGTACTATATTAAGACATCAATTGCCAATACCATCGATAACAATTGAGATACCTTCCATTCAGAACTTTCCAACCCCTTGAGCAAAGCAGGAGTTATCTTTCCACTAATGTCTTCGCGTGGAAGACTATCAAGCCCACCGCTAGACAACGAAGGAGTATCTGATACCTTCACAATCTTCTTTGGGACTGCAGATGCCCCCTACATACATGGAGATGGAAGTTAAAGCCACTAGTCACAAGAACAAGAAATTTTGAAGGCAATCAAATATACCTCAAATGGATTTTTTTCATACTCTGCATCAAGTGCACTAATAAGAGCAGGTTTAACATCTGACAAGAACCCTTTGATATCTGCAAATACAATAAGTACATTTCAGCCCCAGAAATAACCTAAAAGGCATGTAAGAATTTCCAAGTAGACAGCTCACCTGGACCAACAAACTTGTGTATGATGCCAATAAGTTTAATGGTTGCATTCCTTGTGGCAGGGGCACTGGATTGTAAGCCAGTATCTTTGCAGAAATCAATTAAATCCTATAGGAATAATACCCATTTTCAAATATTAAGCCACCCTAAAATTGTGAATTAATCTTGAGTGAATTCAGATTTTAATAAGTTCAGAATACCTTTAGTTTAAGATGTGAAACACCAAAGTCATCGACTGCAGTAACCATCCACAATATGCCTTCACTAAGAACCTTAGGATTCTTGTGCTCTTTCATAATTTTAAAAAGCTAAAACAAAGCAGATACCAAAAGTAATAGCTGAGTAGCATGCAAGTGTAGATGAGTCGTACTTCAATAATGACATCCAAATACTAGTATTTCATAACAGGAAGTTCTTAAATAAAAAAAACACCAGTGCAATTACAAACTGTACTTACTCTCTCAAAAATAAACCCTGGGCCCACAGCTTCACAAAACGTAGTTAGACATTTCGTGGACTGAGCACGAGTCTTAATGTCAGCCACCCTTTCACTTATACCTGACAAAAATGAATTTCAACTTAAAATCAGCCATAGGATGATGCAACTAAGTAGGAGAAAAAGGGTAAAAAATGAAGAGACCTTGAATGCAAAGCACAACACATTTCTTTGGGTATTTTGATGCTGTTGAAGCAATGTAGGTAATTACATCAATAACCTGCTGCTGAACCTGCATTTCAATATATATTGACAAGAACCAAGAAAGCATGACTTTCCGGATCAATCATCTTCACTAAGTTCAATTCAGGTAAAAGAGAAAAACCTGGACATTCTTTTCACTCCAACCAGGAACAGCACAGAGAAGACGGACCAAAATCTCGACTGAAGGGTCCAGCACTTGTAGCGCTTCAACCTGTTCTTTGAATGAATTAATAGCTGCACAAGATAGTAGAGAAATATTATCAGCTTTCAAACAAAAAGGAAGGAACAGAGGTGAAAAGGAATACAGTGAAAAGTATATACATTCTTAAGATGTTTCTGCATCAGGTCTAAAAACAGGAAAACTGCAGGGACTACTGGAGAAATCTAGCAAATTAAACAAATAAAAAGATATGCTACTAAAAATAAGTAAAATGAGGGAACATTCGAGGAACAGAAAATTCACCAGAAGAGAATCCACATCTTACGTGGACGCATGTTAACTGCTATGGGGGTACATACATGTTCTATAGTACAAATCCTTTAGATGCCTACACGAAGGGGATCAAATACCACTAACTTTGTAAGGGTTGATAAAGACAGGTGTCATGGCATTCACCTTGTTTCAAAGAATTACACAGCAAGAGGACACAAAACAAGCAGTCACCACAACATTTTCAATGATCTTAGTGCAAGAACAGATGGTGAAACTAGCTGAATCAAAACTACAAAGATACTCTCAGCTGAATTCTCTGTAAGTTGTCTGCATCAAGTCCACATATATTATCCATTATAGGATAAAGAGAAAGTAGAATTTAGGCCATAGTATATCCAGGGTTCCATATTCTTCCATCTTTCTCCTTTTTTTGTTTTTGGAAAAGGGGAGATAAGCATCCAGGGTTTCTTGAAATCATCTTCGATAAGCACAGAAAGACAAAAAGACCAAAAAAAAAAAAAACAGAGAGAGAGAAAACCTTCAAGCCTCTCTTTCCACACAGCACTCTTCAATTGAGTAATCGTCTCCGCCTGTATAAGGGACCCTAACTTACTTTCAATCTCTTCAAGACTCATCTCTGCAGGCTGTTCATATATTAAAATTAACTTATTAATCATGTGTGCTTTCACAGTATCAAGAATGATGAAAGGATTCCAAGCCAAAAGTTAAAGTTAAAACACAATAACAGCCATCACCTCAACATCTTCAACTTCAACAGGCTTAGATGCTTTTAACTGAGAAGTTCCATCACCCTTCTTACTTGTACCAGATTTTGCAGATGTCCCTTTCTTACTAGGAGGCTGAGAATCATACGGCAAAAATGAGGAAGAAGAAAGAGCAAAAGAAAGATAATTGTAGTAGAAAAAGAATGCAAGACTCACAGCAGCTTGGACAGGTTTCTTTCCACTTAGCATGCTTGCCGCAGACCTCTTAATAAGTGATCCACTTGAAGTCTACACCGAAAATAAGCAAGCTTCTTGGTTCAAAAGGAAATATTTTGTAAAATACTACGCATCATTACAAAATGGAGTGCTATTGTTTGCACTCTGGTAGCTAAGAATAAAAATTTTATTGTACCAACAAATGTCTAAATTCAATTACACCAAGCTGTAGTTAGAAGCAACAAGTCAAACTGATTTGGGAAATATATTCAAGTGTGGTAAAGTAAAAGAAAAAAGTTTGCCCACATACTCCCAAAATAACTCGAATAGACCTATGCAGCAGTCTTTAAATAAAATTGATCAGTATATAAAAATTTAAAAGAAAGATAGTCACCTGTGTGGAAGCAACAATTCCTCCAGATGATGGGACTGCACCTGCAGTTTTATACAATTGAGCATTATAAAACAGAACAGGTAAGCAATAAATAGATAATACTGCATATACAATGGAAAACTTGAAAAAGTAAAAGAGTTTCAAACCAGAGGTGACTGTGGCAGGTGGACCACCATCAGAGACCCCAATCATTTCGGATAACTTCTTCTTTCTAACATCATCTAATTTCTCCAACGACTTTTCCAGCGGTCTCATGCCAACCGACTGATGCAGAAGGAGAAACATAGCAACAGTTGTCAATAGGGCAGTTGAGCAAGAAGCTCTACAAATAGAGAGAGAAAATCCCAGACATAAGTACCTTGGCCACAGCTGCCAAGGCTGAAAAAGCAGCATCCCTAACATCTGGAGTTCCATCATTCAGGCTCTGTAATACATAATAAAAATAATTGTAACAATAATAACAACAAAAACAACAACGATAAAAAAACAACAACAATAGAAGTATCATAAACTTCGCCACAGAACTATAATTGACACATCCTATCAGATAATGGAAAGTATCAATGTCCTTGTAACAGCAACTATCCAAATCCAAACATAAGACTTCAACTAAGCCACAAAACTATAGTTGACAATAAAACATCATCCTTTCTTATAAAAAAGGAGGAAAGAAAAAGAAACAAACTCCTCTATCGAACTAATAATCTGACCATAACCTCTTAATGACTAAGCCACCTGTTCTGAAAGTTTCCAGTTAAAAAAATTGGCAAATTCGTGTTATTTGGGCATTGAAGATGTTCCTTTATACCCAATAACTTTGTTCTCATACATTCCAACTACAGTTTATACATGTTAAAATGGAAAGCCCGGTACACTATGTTCCCACTCTCACCAGGTCGTACGAAAAGCTAGACCACATTGGGTCTATTGTTCCAAGCTAAGCAAGCACTGAATTCTCATTGCATGCCGAAAACATCCTAGGCCATTTCTACAAAAAGATAACAACCAGAGAATTCTGTGCCAAGCAAAACAGTGTATACACAAATCTCAACTAAATTACTAAACATTTTTGCCTTCACAAAAATTTGTGACAAACGACAATCTTTTCTACCTTGATTTAGAACAAGGCAATTTGTAAAACACCAGCAAATACAAGTGTAATCCCAAAACAAAGTTCAACACTCTTTCCTTCTGTTAGAATAGGAATAGGAATAAGAATAATATCTACAATCCTACTTAAAATAGGATTAGGAATAGTAATAGTATACGGAATCCTACTTAGAAAAGAATTGTATTATAGTATCCTAGTTGGAAAAGGAGTCTAATATAGTATCTATAAATAGGGTCTCAATGTAATAATGTAGACAACAATTCAATAATATTCTTCTCCAATATTTTTCACATGGTATGAGAGCTTCTACGGTCTACGGTCTTGGTAGAAAATCAAAGAGTTTTCGTTGTTGGCGGGCGGCTATGACCCATATATGCCGCCCGTCTGGCCAATGATTATGTTAGTTAAAAAAAAAAAGATTAGGTCACTGTGCGTCAATTTTCGGTGACTTTCTAGGGTTGTTTTGTGTCAACCCCACATCTGCCAGTGTTTGTGTAGCACCGTGCCATCATTTCAGTGACTACTTTTTTTTTAATATCTAATATGTGTAGCACCCTGCCATCTTTTCGGTGACTACTTTTTCATATTTATCATGTGTAGCATCGTGCCATCTTTCCGGTGACTACTTTCTCCTATTCGATTTGTGTACCACCGTGCATCTCTCCAGACTACTTCTCATATTCAATTTGTGTAGTACCGTGAATTTTTCGAACTACTTTCAAATATCTGAGTTGCATAGCATTGTGTCTTTTTGGTGACTCAGATTTGATTTGCGTAGTTCCATTCGTTTTTTCGGTGACTCATCAAATCTAGTTTGTGTAGGGTCGTACGATCATTCCGACCCCTACCCATACAATTTCTCTTTTGCAATAGGGTCATGCCATCAATATGATCCTACCTATATGATTTCTATTTTCCAGTAGGGTTGTGCCATCATTCCAAACCTACCCATATAATTCTCTTCTCAGTAGGGGTCATGTCATCATTCTGACCCTACCCATATAATTTTATTTCTTGAATTGTGACCACTTTCAGCCACCATATCTAATAATCCAATGCATGGCTTTTTTTATCAATTGGACATTAAGAATGTCTTTTTTATGATGATCTCAAGGAAGAAGTCTATATAGAGCAATCACCTAGTTTTGTTGCTCAGGGGGAGTCAGGTAGACTTGCGACTTGTATGCACTAGCTTGAGGGGGAGTGTTAGAACAGGAATAGGAATAGAAATAAGAATAATATCTACAATCCTACTTAAAATAGGATTAGGAATAGTAATAGTATATGGAATCCTACTTAGAAATGGATTGTATTATAGTATCCTAGTTGGAAAAGGAGTCTAATATAGTATCTATATATAGGGTCTCAATGTAATAATGTAGGCAACAATTCAATAATAAACAAAAAATTTACTTAGAAAAGGATTCTTCTCCAATATTTCTCACACCTTCCAATTTATGTCATGTTGTTTGACTAGGCACAAAATTTTATAAACAGAAAAGACTTTTGAAACTTGTGGTCTAAAACAAACCATAAATATTAGTAATAGCTATAACTCATCTTACAAAGTGTAAAAGAGGAAGTTGGAAATTAAATTATTTCTAAATATAGAAAGGTATCCTTCTTTGTGGATTAGATTAGAGAGGAAAAAGTTATCACCAAATTGGGATCGAGGGAGTGGTTGATTTTGGGTATGCACAATACGAATATTAAAATATCAAAAAGTAAAAGGATCACATTAAGAAACAAAGTACATGGCAATGATCAAACTAACCTCCATGCAAATGGGAACATATTCCTTATGCACTTTTAGAATAACAGCTTTGTTGCTTGTCTCGATGCAAAATGTCACCCAATTTAAAGTAAGAGATCGCACCAAGGGTACTTTATTTTTCGTGGCAGTCTTGACATCTGCAGATATATATAAACAAATTACGTATTTTTTGGAATACAATGGTTTACTTTAGTGAAATCAATTTACAAGGCAAAGGACAACATATAAGACACACCTTCACCACAAAAACGCAGTAATTTGAACATTACGGAGATATAACAGTAAAATGCTACGAAGGACACCTCCTAAATAACAGCATAATATTTAAAATAATGTAGTCAAGATACATCCTCTCAACTTTCAAATAATATATAATATTAGTTTTCACTGGTCGAAAAAACCTCTGCTTAAAGAAAGTGATCAAGTGTTTTGAGAGGGGAAGAGCAAAAAAAAACTGAAAAAGGAACAAGGAACTCCATATTACTACAAGCCCTACTGGAAAATCCCAAAGGTAATTTCATAAATTAAGAAATAAGCAGTAACCAAAGCGCTTCCTTATACTACCTGGGTAGCATTAGACAGTAGATACCACCATTTCGTTGCATCATTGATGCCGTGTCTTGGACTCATGCAGCACCACCAGGCATTAAATCTTATTAAAACTTTGACAGACTCGAATATTGTTCAGTCACATTGTGGACATAAGTAGAACATATCAATCGCTTGAATGGTATATGTCAAAGGTTACTAATATTGTAAATCTTGCACAAAGTCAGTAAAGACAAACCAGATGCATGCTTAGATGTTAGCTTCACAATGTAAGACATGAAAGTCTTCTAGTATAAATTCAATAAACTTCTTTAGTAAGAAATCTAGGAATCAGATAGAGAAGGGGATTAAATTATCACTATGGACAAAGAGAAGCAACACAAGACTGCTTAAAAATTTCCACAAGTTAGATTTATATTAGCAATTACAGTATCTGAAAAATATTTACAACAAATGTAGATGATTTATCGGAATTGAAAATGGGAACCTGCCTTCAACAATATCAGCAAGATTTAAGCACCCAGATTTGTGCATTGCCTGGAGTGTTTGAGTAAGTGCCTCCATCAAAGCAGGTTTTTTCTCTTTCAGTTTTTCCTATAAAGAAATAGAACATGTAAAAGAGAAATATAATAAAGAGATTATTCTAATTTAAGTATGAAATAGTTCAACTCAAAAGAGTGTATTCCATGTCAAAATAAGTGGTAGTCATAAGCTTCCATATAGTGTGAAGGAAGTGAATGAAGGCTGACAAAGTCCCCCATAGACCTGTCTTCTAATTGCAACCCCAGCAAGGGACAGGACGCAGACCTCAATTTCCAAACAAGGGGACTAACTTGAGGTCCATGAGAAACAAGGGGACTAAGTTGAGGTCCATGAGAAACAAGGGGACTAACTTAAGGTCCATGAGAATGGGCAAGTTCACAAAGACAACCTACTCCTGACAAAAATAGAGATATACATGCGCCAAATATAAAAAAGAGAAAGATGCTCGTGTTAAAAGACAAATGCTTACCAGTAATGTTGGCAACAAGAAGCGAGAACTTCCTGAAAAATGTGTTCTCAGTCCCCTTGCAAGATTTCCGATTGCCTGGATGGCTTCAACTGCCACGGCAATATTTACATCTGTGATTAGCTGCAAAGTCACAAGACAACAGTCAATTTGTACAGAAAGACGGTGCATGACCAAATGTGCAATGTAAAAAATAAAAAAAAACAAGAACTAATTATCCATCAATATAATGCCACAAACATACAATTCTCACAAAAAGAATAATTGAAATCAAGTAGAAACTTGAGACAGATTACAACAATGTGGTCAAAACACTGCAAACACAAAAATACACAAAGATAGTAAAAGTTCCACAGAAGCTAAAAAATAAGAATATAAAAGTAAAATAGAGAAAATTCTTCATGGGTTCCCAAAAAAACCCATTGAAACAGTTGGTAACACCACAATCAACAGCAACATCACAGAACAGTAGGTGAAGTGACACTTAGCAAACAAAATACTGTTCTCCATGCCCAAGCCTAAGCTGTAATTCACTTCATTAATGCAAAAAACAGACATCCATGAACAGATTGGGCAAAATGTGAAGAGCCCATGCATGCACAAACTCAGCTAGAACCATTTAATGTGCGAGGAGATAAGAGATGAACATCAGAAATAAAGTAAGAGATGAGAGATGAACACCAGTAATAAAGTAAAGGGGTTCCACCTAAACTTGTAGACTAGTTGATGGTTAGCACTGTTACAGAATGGACCATAAGACCAACTCAACCCAAAAGCTAGCTCATGAGGCGAGAAATGCCTAAGACAGTATAAGAAGACAAGAACCCATTTCTTCCACCGACATGTGACACTTAACAAGCACCACTGTTTGATTTCACCACCAGTGATGCCATAGTGTACGAAGAGCCACATAAGTACTAGACAGGCACTTAGGCAATGCTTTTCTTCTTTAAATCTATCATACTTATCTTTCTGTACTTCCCAATCAACAAGAAATAACTGATAGTCAATAACCAAATCTAAGAATCACTGATAGATGCCCAGCACAAACTCTGCATCAGCTAAACGATCAACTTATTTAACCAAGGAGAATAAGAGTAGAAACCTTCTTAAGTGTCCTGCAAATTTCTGCAAAATCACCAGGTGCGATTTTCTTTGTAGATGCAAGCTTAGTTAGCTCTGCAACTGCCTCTTTACGCTCTGACCACTTGGTTGCTTTCTACACAAAATCAATTTTGAAGAACAAATCCATCAATGAATATGTATGTCGCTCGTAAAGAAATTTGTCACATCAGTAACAGGACGTCACAGAAGTTTAAACATAAAAAATCCTAACAGTTAAACACAATAAAATAAACAGGATGCCAAAAAGAATAAGAGGAAACACTGACCACTCCTTCCCAAAATCCTGTCTTCTCCAGAGGAGTCAAAATGTCAACAGGATCTACAAGGTCATACTCATCTATCTCCTGTGGAACTGAAAGAAGAGGGTGTGTCAAGTGGGATAAAACGAACTGAAATGAAAATTCACATTTAAAAAAAAAAAAAGAATCCAAACGTTGAATTACTGCAATTAACTGAAATTTTCGGGTTTTATTAAATTATATGCACTTCATTTCCATAAGACAATAGTACGAGGAAAACAGTAACTAACCAAACAAAATAGTGATATGGATTGCTTTAAAGAAGAGGAGATGGATTACTGGGGAGGAGACAAATCAGCAGCTATTACATTGTGACTTAATTTTTCTCTTTAATATATAATTCTAGGCGATTTCTCTCAAGTTGCCAAAGATTTATGGGCAAAGTTAGAGAGCAATTGCATTGGTGAATAGTCATTTTAGTGAATCACCAAAGATGGTATGGTATGATGATATTTACAAGGTTAATGCTTGGAAATACGTCAGACGCCTCCCAAAAATCTAATCAACTGTCTACACAAGTTGGAAAGAAATAACGAGAACCTTCGACTCTCAAAATTTGATACCCTTCCCCACCAAAAATTCTCTTATGTCTTCCCCTCCAAAGAAACAAGATTACAGAAAGGACTCTGCCTCATAACTATCCATGGAACTAGTGGCATGTCACAGTCTCACAGATATGCCCATTCATTCTCAATGTTAACAATTCATGGGTCTTTTTCTAAACCAAAAAAAAAAAAATTGCCAACACAGTAGGTGACACAAAGATCAAGTAGGAGACTGCAGAAGATTCATAGCAAAAGTAAGCATCTCGGAGAACAATACCAATTTATTTGTCTTATTTTGGAACGAAAGAAATATGAAAACATTCCAGAATACTGGTATGAATATAAACAAGATCTTTTTTTAAGTGTAAATCGAGAATTCCCCTTTGTGTAGAGAGCTGCACTGACTCGATATATGATTGTGATTTAGCCACATACCCCAATTATACATATTTTTTACTAGCTTGGTGTGCTAGAAGACTCTTATCTAGAAAATATTGATTCATATGGATAAGGAATCTTCATTTTAGTAACGTACTGTCTGCAGCAGATTCGTCAGAAGGGCCAGAGGCAACTGCCTCAGAAACTGCTTCCTGTTCTGGCTCTTTGTCCTGCTCAGATCTGATAAAAAATAAAAAAAAATATAAGTTTAACACAATGTTGTTAATCAACTTCACCAAAAAATGTTGTTAATGATTGTGATATTAATCAGCCATGCTGGAATAGATATGCAGAAATAGAATAGTCACGTCTGAAAATCATTAGGTGATCTCACATGGGCCCAGATATTTAGATGAAAAATATTCAATCAACATCAAACCTTTTTTATCAGTTTTTTTTTTAATCAGGTCAATCAACATCGAACCTAACATGGCAAAACCAGCATGTTCAACGAGAATGGTTATTAACAGGTACACGTTTAGCTAGATTAAAAAATAACTTGCAGGGGACTGTCAAGTCTGGTTACATTCTGGCACAAATGTTTGCATGCTTCCATCAACAAAGATTGTACATCTCAGTAATCAATCCTGCATGCGTGCTTTAACAAACCACAAAGTACACAAGTACAGTAAGTGTTTGTCCAAGCGAGCAGCAAGTAGGACGAGTTGGATACAGTAATGGATAGTTACTGTGAGTACAGTATCACCAATTTTTAGTAGTTCTAAATAACACCGTAACAGACAGCAAAGATAAGATATATACATTTATAAAATCCCAAAAGCAGGGTACTCATAACATTTAACTGGAAAACGAAACCCCAATGATCTCTTCTTAAAACCCTAATAAGGAATTTGGAATTTGAAGTTATCCAAATAATCCTCAAAGATAGCAAAGACTAAATTTCCTCAACCTATTTTGAAATGATAGATAGTAAAGACTATTTTCTCAACCTAAACCTTCACATGCCTGTTTCATCAAAGTCCACAGGCATTTCTCCATTTCCCAGAAACTCACTTCTGTTATCTCCATCTGCAATGCCTTCCCAACCTTCATCATGGCCTATCACATTTTCTCAAATAATCCATACCATATAGTAGCTACTATTCAGGCCTCATTCAAAGATGAAAATATCAATTTCAATTTTAGCAAAGTCAACTTCCAATGCAGCTTGCAATTAAACACAAAATGCAACAAAGAGAATCCACAGAGATATCAAGCTCTAAATAAAGACAACAAATATCAGACTGAAATAAACAACCATCAAACTCCAAAAGGCCGCAAAGAATCACCCCAATGTGCCTCCAACTTGACAGCAAACAAACAGCAAAAAGAGTCCAATTAAAGCGTTGACAAATTTTAGCTATTGAGAATCAGTGAGCTATGTATTCACTTTTATACTAACATAATAAAATTAAACATGCTGAAGAGAGATCAACATGGATATCCACCTACTAAATTTTGGAATCTGATAATCCATTTTGAAGCATTTGTTACTAACTAATTATTACATGCATGCATCTTTATAGTCAATACAATGAGAACTTATAAAACTTAAGTTCTACTTTTGTGCTCTTAATTAGAGCTTTCATGGCTTTTGTTCTTGTTTGCATTAGTTGTTTCGGGTTCCCAACATTCTACCCTCCCCAGACCCCACTCATGAGATTCCACTGGGTATGTTGTCGTTGTATGTTGTTTTGCACTAGTTGTTTGCACATATGTGTCGTGTCAATATAAGAATTATATATAAATAGTACTTGTAATCAAAATAAATACAATATTCATATAAACAAAACTAAATAAATACTACTAATTTGATGCAATAGTTTAATCTATTGTGAATGGGGAAAGATGAGAAAATAAATTGAACTACTTATAACGAAGAGATATGTTAATAGTTTATGACTGCATAAAGTAATAATTTAGCGTTGAATAGTTAGAAGTTAAATAATAAATTGATTAAAAAAATTAATTTTAAAAAATACTCCTAAATATAAAAGGAGTAGCTTAATGTTTTCAACATAATTTTAATTACCCTTTTTCTTTTTAAATTTTCTATATTACATACATTTATTAACAAAATATTTGCTAATCAAAATTATAGCTAATTTCAAAGTCTTAAATATTACAATAATTTTTCCTTTTTCCTTCATAGAGGGAATTCTAATCTAATTCAAAAGTGAATCTTGAAACTAAATAGATAAAAAAAAAATAATAAATTAAGAAAAATAGCGAAAAGACGATTTTGTTCAAAGCAAAGTATTTTAATGAAAGACAAAAAGTTCAAACAACATTTCTAAGGGCCTTCACACTTTTAATATAGTATAGACTAAGCAATCCTAATAAAGGGGGTCACTACTACATAATTTCAGGTGGGACTCTTACCACATGTTTGGGCGGTCGTTTTCCATAGTATGGTATGGTATGTTTAGTAAGAGAACCATGTTTGTTTTGATTGTTTTTTTAATTATATGGTATGGTATGGTTTGCTTTCATGATTTTGTAACCATGAAAACCCTCACTTTTTAAAACCACCAATTTGGTGGTATCTCATGGTTTACTAAGTTCTTTTTTCCAATTATAAATTAATTTTTTAAATAATTCTAATTTACCAATTATTCTTTTTTAAACTTTGCCCTAATATATCTACTACTTTCACAATCGTGTTACTCATTCTCCTCAGCATCAACTTTTGAAGCTTTTCCTACACCTTCCTGTCTTCTCTCTCACTCCCACATTTAAGTTTATTTTTTTAGGTTCATTTTGTAAAAGCTCTTGCTTTTTTTTCATTTTCTTGTGTTGTAAGGATTGAAAATAGATTAGCTTGTTTCCCTGCTTAATTTTATGTATTTATAGAAAATGAAAATTCAAAAATATTCATAAATTTAATATTTATAATTATAATAATTAAAGACATTTTCGTAAATTTATTAGTTACGATACAGTACCATACAGTCAAACCAAGTAACAAAATTGTCATTAAACAATAGCAAACCATACAATCTATCCAAACAATAATACAATATTATAAAGTACCATATCATACCATACAGTACCGTACATTATGAAACCATGGCAAACCACCATCCAAACAAAAGTTTGACATTTTCTTCCAAACCACCTGCTATTGTTCTAATATCCTGAGCTAGTAGCTCCTTCAAGTTTGTCAAATAAATGAATCTTGGGACTAACTCAACCCCAAAAGCTAGCTCAATAGGTGAGGATTTCCCAAGACCATATAAAGGAGTCCAATTTCCTCATCACACGGTTCCTACCTGATGAGGAACTCAACCAAGGCCTTTATAGTTATGTTACATAGTCAAGTGCAGCCGGTTTCTATATCAAGCGGCTATCACCTAATTGATTCTATATGTCTTCAAAAAAGACAACTAATAGAATGAGAGCTTATGCACCTTAAGCTTTAATCATGTGTGGCTCTTGGGGGTTCCTAGTCTTAGATAATTCCAGATGGGTTTCCTAAAAGGTTTCTTCCAATTCACTTGCCAAACATGCAAAACGATTAACCTGCTAATTCAACTTGCGATGCAATAATCAATGACGACACAAATGTAGCCCAAAGTCATCAAGGTCCCAATAAACACAAGAAACATCACACGGCAATAACATCCATCAAACTAAATAATTCACAAAGTAACACCCTTATCTGTCTCCAACTTATGGCTAACAACCAGCAAATAAAGCTCAATTATAACATTGACAAGATTTAAGCTTTTGATCAGCTATGCAGTAATTTTTACACCAATGTCAAAGAAAGATCATGATATCCACCCATTGACCATTGGAATCAGGTAATCTATTTTCAAGCATTTGCCCGTAACTAAGTTTTTACATAACTGCATTGTTCTTAAACAACACTTAAATTCTATTTGTGTGCTTAATTGAACTTCCATGGCTTTCTTTCTAGTTGTTGCATCATGCAGCCCCATTCTACAGAATCATTCCTAGATAATCCAAGGTGTAATTCCTACAGTTTCTTCCAATTCACCTGCTACGATTAAAGCGATGAGGAGACTAGAGCAAACTGCTTCTTCATGGTCTTTAATTTACTGAACCATAAAGTTAGGTGCAGTCTCTCTCTTTACAAGTGCCACTCACCTAATTGATTTACCATTATCTTCAAAAAATTGCACCTCATTAAAATGAGTATGTGTATCTTAAGTTTTATTTGAGTGCTCTAATGAGCTTACACAGTTATCTCGTATACCTGTGTCAGCCCCTACTATAGGGGATCATTCTAGATAATTCAAGGTGGAATTCATAGCCCATCTTTCTTTCACCTGTTATGGTAGAAGAACCTACACGGAAGACTTGAGCAAAAATATCATTCTAGCTCATAATATTTTTGAAATCATATAGGTGAGGTGCAATCTGTCTCTTTATCAAGCACCTGTGACCTAGATGATCGAACCAAGCCAAGAATCCATTCCCACAAAATCAAAGAAATGAATCAGAACAACCATGACTTCATCACAAATAACACCTTTCTGGCTAGAATTTGGATAAACAGCTATGCAATGACAAAAAAAGAAAAACAAAAAAAAACTTGTCAGATTGGAGAAAATACCTTATTTTGCGTGTTGGCTTAGCAGTCCCCGAAACATTGACAAGCTCAGCTTCCAATTCTTTTTTCTTACGAAGAAAAAAGAAAGAGAAAGGTAAGGACAAGATTCATCCAAAACACAACATAAAAACATCAGACGTTTCCTAGGTAGCAGTATACCATCGTATCACGCATTTTCTCAAACAATATAGATTTCACAGGATCTTTTCCAATCCAGCGACAGAGCTCCAGTGTCAGCCCCTTAGATGAAGCACGAACATTCTGATCTTGATGGTCAAACAGTTCAGGGAGCATCTTCAAGATTCTTTTTGGTGGAACAATCTTCGTCCCAAATTCACTATTCATATTGGCAAAGCGTCAAAATCTAACTAGGAACCAAGAAGACGAATAACATGTGAACACAGATATTCAGTTATTCACAAACCTCAAAGACTGAAACATGACATCAATCGCAGGAACCACAGCTTTGGCAACTTTATTTTTAATAGCTTTCTCCATAGCATCCTAAACCACAAACTACAATGGTGAGAAAGGCAACTAATAAAATGTATAGCAGGGGGAAGCCTGGAACAAAAATCAAGAAATGCACAAAAAGAACGCAAAGCATAATTATTATTCAAGTGTAGAGAAGATAAAATTATTATAAAGCATCTGACTCAAAGACTGTTCAATCATCTGAAGAAAATTGTTCCAACACAATATCTTGTCATTAGCTAATACCAGATTATCACTTGAATGTTACTAACAACTTCTGAGAACCTTCCAAATTAACGTAATGTGGAACAACATAATAAACACAATTAAAACTTTAAACAATTTGTTTGATGCTTAATGGACTAATTTAGTTCTCAAAAATAAGACAACAACAACCTATGCTGCTCAAACTCAGGTGCGGGTGTCCAATACATGTACGAATCTAGAGGTCAGATCTCTATGATCAAAATTTTAAGATTCCTAGATACGGATCCATGTACAGGACACAGGTGCGGGGATTCAGCTAAGAATAAATCAAATATCTAAAAATAGAGTTATAAAACCTAAATTATGAGATATTATGTGGAAAACTTAAGGAAAAAAATATCGCTCAAGAGGAGAATCATGATAGAAGATAAAAGGAAAGGCGGTGATAATAGAAATTTATATATGCAGGGTATTTCATTTCTTCATTTAAACCTCAGTATTAGTTTTGGTTACATAAATCATTGAATCTGTCCAAGATTTCTCAATTGAATTTGGTGAAAGTACTAGAACCGGTTGACCAGATCGGGTACGGATCCCACACCGACGTCGTGTCGACACGGGTACGGCACTAAAAATGAAGAGTTCGATCAACTTAGACAACAACAACAATATTCTCACTATAATCCCACAAGTGTGAGTCCGGAAGTGTAAGATATATGCAGACCTTACTCCTATCTATGCAGGGCAGAGAGGTGGTTAACGATAGACTTTGCAATAAACTAATAAGACCACCTACAGATAGATTGTACTCGCGAAAATATATGTTAAAGCAGTTTTTAGTTTCCCAAGTATCATATTGGAATCATTAAAAGGTCACCATTGCAATTGTTTCTCAAAGAAACTCTTTCAAATGGCATGAGAAATTATCAACTTATTGTGTTCAGCACTTTCATCTGACATATTACTCTATAATCCCAAATTTTATTTGGATGAAGATTCCACAATCCCCATATAAAATGGTGAGTTTCAGCTCGAATGGTAGCTGATGATAACAGTAAAAGGAAGTGGTATCAAAAGCGAGAAGCGCAAAAAAGCCCTAAGGTCTTTGAGACTTAAAGTGCAAAATACAAATGAAGTGTGGACTCTAATGAAATACAGCAAAAATAGAGAAAAAAATATATATATGTATTTGTAGTCCAAGATTATTAACCATAAGCATGAAAAAGTGAAATATCAATTGTGTGGTGTCATATGTTCATGATTGTACTCATTGACAAGAAAAAGTATGTTTTAGAGTTTTGATGAATGCTATTGAAGGGCACCCATAAAGCACAGCAAAGCACTCAACATGTTTGTGTCTCGCTTCGGGGATTAACCGCACCTTTGCCAACAGTAGTAAACAGTGTAGCTTAATATTAGAAAAGAAGAATAAGATGGCTAAAACTTGCTATTGTTTAAAAGTCAAGGAGAAAAAGATACATTTTGAAATGTACGCTGAGGACGTGGAATGTTTAGTGTAACTAATAACAATGTCTCTAAAAAAAAGGTCACCAGCTTCGTGTTTTATGCAAAGGGAGGGGTTATCACTATTTCTTTAAGGGTGAAGCCACAGGCTTCAGAAAGTATGTTTCAAATGCAAAATGATCCAAACCAGAAGCAAACAGTTATTTGTATCTCAACATTAAGGAGTTGGACAGATACGAACTTTTTCTTTTAATCAAGGATAGATATCAACTTTTTTTCATCAAGGACAGATATGAACATTATTACAAATCGGATGCAATTTGTAATTTTACTTGCAATGTGATTTGATCATTATAGAACTAAATTAATATATGCTAGCTATCTTATAATTATCTGTAAATTGTACACGCACTTCAAAAAATATGCCCTTTAATTTTCATTTTCCGTTTCAAGCCCCAGGGACCTTGTTGCACTTCTTGCATTTATTCACTTTTAAAACAATGACTAATACATGTTTCAACATTTCACATCTGAGAAACAGTTCAGGGAGCATCTCAATGACTAATACATGTTTCAACATTTCACATCTGAGACTTTTCCTCACACAAAAGAGGAACACTAATGGAGACTGGCTCCACAAAGGTAGGCCCAAGATTTGAACTTTATTAGTACGAGTTCAATATTCTACCATAGCCCATTTGATTTAATAGGTTTGAAATCTATTATTTGAACTTAAGGATATTTTAAACGTATAAATAAAGTCCGAGACAAAATCACTGGGCTCGAAATTCGGATGAACAATAACATCAACACTATATCTGACCCTGATGGGAAGAGAGATAGCATAGCCTGGCACATTGTTCTTATTATAGAAGTAGCCCCAAAAAATGGCCTATATTCATTTAGAACAAAAATGAAAGCGAATGCGCACTTTGGAACAATAGGATCAGTGGTAAGAATCTCTATTCTGATAACACAAAAAGAAAATCCTCGATATCAAAGCTTAGTCAAGATACCAAAAGGCAAGTTTTAAGTCAATAAGCTTAGGTAGTATTTATAGTACACCTTATCAATAAGACTGAACCAGTATAATTTCAGTACATATAAAATAGAGTAGTAATTATGCAACTCCTTATTTCAAATTAACATGTCTTCTTATTTATTTATCATGAGTCATGACTTTTATTCTAAAGAATTGTTCAATCACGACTTTTTGCCCATGGAACCACAACAACAGAAGCAGCATACCCAATGAAATCCCATAAGTGGGGTCTAGGGAGGATAGAGTGCCTGTAGACCTTACCACTACCTCATGAAGATAGAGAGGTCATTTCCGAAAGACCCTCGGCTCTAACACATCAACCCCAAAAGAAAAAAAAATAGGTAAAGAATAGTAACTAAAACGAAAAGAAAATGTCAATTCTACAAAGAAAAAAACAATAAAAGTAGCAAAATAATTGACGAGCAATAACAACACATTTATACTGATGCGACTAATCCTATTGACAAGCCCACGGAACCGCAGATTTAAAATTTTAGTCACCATTCTATGTGATGAATTTGAAGCATGGACACTTCAGGCATGTTAAACTTTGGCCTCCAATTCCAAGCATCCATCTTCTTACCCTCCAAGTGCAACTCTAAATTGTATGATTTAAACAGAAAGAATATAAATGAACTTTACACAAAATGATAACAGAGTAACAGACAAAAGTCTTTAGCAAAAAGAGTTCCATCTTCTTAGACAAGTCTTCCAGTTATACAGTGGGGGTTTCTTATATCACCTGGTGATGAGAAGACCAAAAGTACAGCTGGCATCAACCCTATCACCAGTCTTGAAGGAGAAAAGGCACTAATCGTGTTCAGAGCTAGATTCACTCCCTCAGGAAATATCCTCTAACAAATTAGCGCTTATGGATTAACTATACTCAGTTTTGTCTAAAGTATTCACAAGACTAACAATCCATCCTAAGAATAAGAGCTTAACAACAACTGAATGTGTTCCTATTTGTTGTTTCCAGCACTTGGGTATTTCAGTGTGATGTCCTCAATTCACTAAATAATATTGTTCACACTATTTTGGAAGACATTAAATTTAGAATATTTCTGTGAAAGCCTTCTAAAGGTGTTCTTTAACCACCAGATATGCTACAGCCATATGAGCTTGAGTCAATACTACCAGCCTTTAGCAGCTCAATCCACTTTCTACACTTCATGATTACACATTTTAGATTTCTAACAACAAATAGCATGCAGTACAGATAAAATGCCACCGAACTCTCAGACAAAGAGGTAAATATAATGCCAATAACTTTTCCAGCTAAGTAACGAAAAGGTGACTTCTCTGGCACACAATCTGACTCAAATAAGTTCCAGTAGTATACAAGACAACAGCATCAATGTTGCATGAAAGAAACAACAACAAACATTAAGGCCAAAACAATTACTTCCAAATTGTTTGCTATTTTACTTCAACTCAATAGTGCCAAGTAGTAAGCAAAAGCGTGGAAGACCCTAAAAGGTGCTCAATTTAAACAAGAGTAACTACCGAGTACATGGTAAGCATTTGGGAAATGCATAGCATTTTGATTCAACACCTACCAAAAATGCCTCAACAGCCTCCAACTCTATCCAAAGCAAAAACACCATCTGCGCCTTCTCCACTGTCTTCGGCCTTCCCGTTAAGCATTTGGCCACTATTGCATCACATACTTCTTTGGCATATCTACTCATCATCCAAAAAACAAAGCAAATAAAATCAACCAACACAACAACAATTAAATAGAATTAAATTAAAAGTAATTAAATAAAGTTTTACCTCCCAGCATCAGAATCAGCAGCTTTCAAGTAACAGATCAAAGCATCAAGAGCCTTATCCTGAACTGGTGCATTTGAATCTGCAACTGTCTTTCTAAAAAAAGGACCTGAAAATTCCAAAAAGAAAAAATATTCAAAAATGAAAATCTCTCAACAAATACAATCACATTACACACACAAAACATATAGATCGCTACAAAAGAGATCGTAGGCAAAGTAATCCAGATCTAACCGAATCAAAACCCTAACTGAAGTAAACACCCACCGAATTCACGTAGGCGCGGGTCCTTGGGATCAGTAATGGAGTCGCAGACGGCGGCAAGGTCAATGTTAGCGTCATTTCGAACCTTCCAGTTCTTATGCGTTAACCGCTCATCCCATGGCAATTTCTTTGCCTCTTTTAACAACTTCTCATCTTCCGACATTGTAACCTATAAATGCACAAAAGTTTCGAAAATGTATGTGAATTTCTCGTTGTTCGTTCAGATTAATATACACCGACTCGGAGAAGCGGCCGGAGAAAGAGGAAGCGGTCGTTTTGTGCTTATTTTCTGCTTCCTTTGATTGTCGTTTTGGTCTCAGCCGAGTGCCGGCGAGTTTGGGAAATATGGGTTGCAATCGAGTGCGATAATACCTTTTATCTTTCTCGTTTCAAAAAAAAACAGAGAGTGGGGGTAGATAGAAGAGAGAGAGAGGAGGAGGAGGCTAATTTATGTTTTACGCTTCAATATGAAAAATAACCACTCTCAGCGGAAGGAGCGTGAATTGAGTGAGTTCGGCGCCGTTTGGCCCCAAAAATTTTGAGAAAAACTGAGAAAGTAGTGTGTGGCAAATATATTAAAAAAACAACACGTGGAATCTCATAAGTGGAGACCTTATCGCTACCTTATAGAAATAGGGAGGTTGTTTCCAAAAAAATCCTCGTCACAAAAATCAAGCCTCATGAGCAGAAAATACTAGATAAAGAAAATAAAGGAAAAAGAAAAACGGCAAATAATGAAAAACAAATGATAGTATGTAAAATACGATAAAAGTTTAAATATACGATGGATAATGACAACACAGAATATAAAAATACGACTAAACCTACTAAATTATTATATCTCAAAGCCAAACATCAACTTACTTCCACTAGCCTATTAGTTTTCTACCCTAATACGCGACCTTCACTTTTTTCATGTACTCGGTGAGATGAAGTTTCATTATATCTTGTATAATTACCTCCCCCAATACTTCTTCAGTTTATCTCTACCCCTCCATATAACCCCTAAATTCAACCTCTCGCACCTCCTAACAGGAACATCGGTACTCCTTCTCTACACATGCCCAAACCATCGTAATCTCGTTTCCCTCATCTTGTCAATCATAGGGGCCACTTCTACCTTCTTCTAAATGGTCTGATTCCTAATCTTATCACTCTTGGTGTGCCCACACATCCATGTCAACATTTCCATCTCTGGGACCTGCATCTTCTAAACATGTGAGTCTTTGATTGATCAGCACTCTATACCATATTGTAAAGACGGTCTAATCACTACTTCACAAAACTTACCTTTACCTTTAAGTTTAGGTTGATCATTATCAATTATATTATAAAATTATTTTTTAATGAAACATGGTCATTATAGAATGATAACACAACTTATTGATATTTTTAATAATTTTTAAAAATTATGAGTATAAATCATGCTTTTTAAAATAATTTATTCATATTTGTTGAAATAATTAAATATTCTTGGAGAATTTTGGGACCAAAAGTATGATAAAGCTTTATCAAAACTTATCAAGAATATTTAAAAACTTGGGGTCAAACGCTAGCTAATAGTAGAGTAATATTTTTCATTATCTCATATATTATTTTACAATTATAATGTTAAATTGAATACTAAATTCAAATAATAATCTTCCCACAAAAATATTTTTTAAATTATTATTGAATACCTGCATTGAATTTTAATTATACTCAAATTCATATAAAAATTGTATTTTAATACCGCGTTACCTAATAAAAATAACTTCATATTAAAAAAATCCTTAAAACTCCATTTAAGAATAAAAAAATAATACCTATCATTATCATTATTATTGTTTTTTTTTTCTTTGATGGTATCATTATTGGTTCAATTTAGTGTTTCAAACAAATTCCATTCAAAAAAGATGTTGAGGTTCTCTTTGTTGGTTTGATGGAGACTGTCAGAACATTACTTCAAATTTTTGTTGTAATTTAAATTAATTATATTTTAATTTCAAAAAATTGAAATAGTCCATTAACAAAAGTGATTAAGATATTACAATTATAATAATGATGATAATAACAATTGTTGAAAAATTTAGTCAAACAATATAAATGTTGTGTCATATAATCTAAAAATAAATGAATATGTGTAGTCAAATTTAAAAATTAAAATAAAACAATAATATAGAAGTACTCCATTAATTAGTGTAGTATTAGTCAAAGTTTTTAAAAATGTATTTTAATTTAAATTTAAATGAGTATATTAAGAGGCGCGTGGGTGGATTAAGTTTTGATTTGTTGTAGTTGAGCGGTGTATTTTGAAGTAGGGGTTGTGGTGGGACCAAGAGAAGAGAATTTTGTAAAATTTTGGAAATTCAAAATTGAGGAGCAGTTTATTTATCAGGAAAATATTCTAGTGCTAATGAGCCTCATTGTAATGTATGTACAACTCATTTATAGACCGTGGATGGTAACACTTTGTAGGATCATGATTTTACTTTTCGAT
>DF358250.1:58897-103151 GCA_000787875.1 Solanum virginianum
ATCGGATGGCTTAAATACGATTGGTTAGCAGGAAATACCTTGTGATTAAGGGATTAATTCTTAATTTGGCAGAGGGATTAGAACGGCTATTTATATTTACTGTACTTGTTTATTAATTATGGGAAAGGGCAAATATTCCCTGTTAAACACCATACACAAAAGCACCTGCTCTTTTGATTTTTTTCCATCTGATGTCTATTGGTGTTTACATTGGAGTTCGACTATTCTGGATTCATGTCGCACGGAGCCCCATTCGAATGGGAGGGGGAAGTATTCCATATCAAAAAAAATTTCATATCCAGTGCTCAAACCCGAGACCTCTGCTCAAAGAATGAACAACTTCATTCACCGAACCACACCCTTTAGTGATTGCTCTCTCGAATCGATTAGCTAAGTAGTCTTCTTTATTTTTTGTCTTTATTTCATTTCATATTGTTTAATTTCAATTGTACCTTTATGTTACATTCTTTATAGGTAAGTATTTAATTTTAGTTGTAATTTTTAATCTCCAGATTGTGACAACAAGTGTGGTCATTAAAACTCTTTTACTATTTTTCTTTCGAATGAAATGAAAAAAAAAAAAATCACAGGGGAGCAAATTTTAAATTTTATAGAATTAAGATATTCTTAGAATTTTTTTATCATATATATATATATAGGAATATATCTCACCATTAAAATTAGTTTATGTAAATTGAATGGCCAAAGTTATTGTTCGTGAGAAATTGAAACAATAATAGTTAATATTCACTAAAAAAAATTAAAAATCCACTCACAGGACAATAATGAAAGCATTTATTTTTACTTTTTCATGTACTAAGGAATTTCACTTGAAAAAAAATTAACAAGGAAATTTTGGCGATTTAAAATAAGGAGATAAAAAAATATTTTTCTACATTTTCTTAATTTTTTTGGCCTGGGAGTTTGTTGAGTTCTTATTATTCATGTTTGAATTTTAAAATCGTTAAAAATAACAATTACTTTAATTTGATTGCAGAATTTAAGCTTATACCTAAAAAAAATAACATCGATTACAATCGTCTACCATATTCATAAATTAAATATGTATAAGTTCTTACACATGATTTTTTATTTTTTTGGTCTAATTTTTTGCCTAGCTAAGTTGGGTATTCTTTGCTTGTGCATTGTCTTTTCTTGCGATGGGTTGATAATGTTTTTTCATTGTCGTCTAATCATTTTATTAACTTTTATGTTATTCATCTCTCCATGCTTATTCATAAGCTATTATGAGTTCAAGATAGGCCACTATGGTGAAATTGGTAGACACACTGCTCTCAGGAAGTAGTGCTAATGCATCTTATAGTAATAAATTAGATTTTTAGATTGAGTGAGCTATCATATTTTAAATCTCTAATATGTAACTTTTATTTTATAGCATTTATAATTTTTGGGTAATGAATTATTTCTCCATATTCTGCTCATGGGTTAGTGAGACGAGGGTTTTCAGGAAACGGTATCTCTACCTTGTAAGGCAGTGGTAAGGTCTACGTATATTTTATTCTCTCCAGATCTCACTTGTGGGATTTCAATGGGTATATTGTTGTTGTTGAATTATTTCTCCACAAAGTGAAAATTTTTATTTAGTGGATTAATTTATTGATGGCAGTTTTTAATTTGTGTAGAACTTTTAAAAAATATATATAAATTATTTCTTTAAAGCCTTGGTGGTAAGTTGTGACGTTTAACATAATTTTTTTGTGTGTGTGTGTGTTGGTTTTAAAATAAAAGCAAACCTGATTGTATGAACCTTTTTGTCGTTGTTGTATTAGTACAAGTCATTATCATTACACTTTAACATAATACCATTAGTCATTTGTTTGTACTGACTTTTGGTGCATTCTTTAGCCATGCACTGATATCAACAGAATAACATATTTGGAAAATGATTTACGAAGGTAGATAAGTTATTTTTAAGTGAAATAATTACAACAATAAAGTAGTGTGATAATTGAAATAGAATTATCAGGAAATACTTTGTGATTAAGGGATTAATTCTTAATTGTTGGCAGAAGTCTTAGAACGGAATTTATATTTACTGTACTTGTTAATTAATCATGGGAAGTTTTTTTTTTCTTTATTTCATTTCACGCTGTTTAATTTCAGTTGTACCTTTATATTACATTCTTTATGGGTAAGTATATAATTGTAATTGTAATTTTTAATCTCCAGATTGTGACTACAAGTGTGGCCAAATGATCTCATTTTGTAGTCTTTTGGGTCCACTAGAACTCTTGTACTATTTTGTTTTGAATGAAAATTGTCAAAAAAATATCATGGGATCAAGTTTTTTAATTTTTTATAGAATTAAAAATATTTTAAGATTTTTTTAGTGATCTTATCTTTTTATTTTAGGAATACATCTCCCTGTTAAAATTATCTAATGTAAATTAAATGATTAACATCATATTTTTAAAGAAAATTAACAATGATAATAGCTAAGATTTATTAGAAAAAAATTGAAAATTCACTCATGACAATATGGAAAGCTTTTTTTCAATATTAGGGAATTTTAGTTGAAAAAAATGGCGATGATTGATAATTTGAAATAAGGAGATAAAAAAAGTGTTTGTTTTCTTAATTTAGCTTGGCCTGGGGAGTTTCTTAAAAACACCAAAACATAACAACTACTTTAATTTAATTGCAAATTGTAAGCTTATACTAAAAGAAAAACATCAGTTACAACTGCCTAACCATATTCATAAATCAAATAAGTACAAGTTATTACGCATAAATTTTTATTTTTTGGTGTAATATTTTTGCCTTGCCAAGTTAGTTGTTCTTTGCTCGTGCATTGTCTTTTCTTATGAGAGGTTAATAATGTTTTTCCATTGTGGTCCAATCGTTTTATTAGCTTTTGTGTTAATATTCATTTATTCATTGGTATAGTAAATATTATTTTTTTAAAGAGCGTGAGCTATCATATTTTAAGTCTCTCATACGAATTTTTATTTTATAGCATTTATAATTTTTGGGCACTGAACTATTTCTCCACAAAGTGAGAACTATTATTTATTGGACAAGTTCATTGACGATAGTTTTTAATTGATGCATCATATACATGTGTATATACACACCGCGCGCGTGTGTATATATATTCACAATATTAACGATAAAAAAATTAATAAAGTAAAACCTACAAATGTTCAAACCCAGATCTTTTGATCTTAATACTTTAGTTTTAATTTACCAAAATTTAACGTTCAATTAGCAACTAAAAGATGTTCATGTGTACCATTTTGTCTTTTGTTTTAATAAAATTAGGTGTACATCTAAAATCATAAATGATACAAATAATGAACATCTTATCGTCCTAGATGTAATTAATACAAACTAAAAGCAAAGAAATGTATTTTGATTTCTTGTGCAAGTTCCACATAAAAATTATAGAAAATATTTTAATGTGTTAATTTTCTAATTAAGATTATATTTTTTATAACTTTAATATTTAAATTAATTTATTACACATATTGACTAATTTTACTAAATACCTACTATCTCCACAACATCACAAGTTCCATCCACCAAGGCTCACAAACTTACGTGCCTATAAACATAAATTATATGTGGCTTATATCATCAAACAAATATTATGTGTCAAGGTGAATTATTTTTTTCTCTTTAAATTACTTCTTTCTTAAAATAATCAAGCGAAAACAAAAGTGAGGCTAAAGAGATAATTATTTTATATCAAATTTAAGTCTTACTCACCTAGCTATAGATACTGAGGGAGAGAGGTGAGCAAGAGAGTCGGTATATTTAGATACAAGTATATGAGATACATTTTGTAATACATTTTGAAATTTAAATACACAGGGAGAGAAGGAGAGAGATGAGCGAGAAAGTCAGTATATTCCGCATACATATGAATCCATTTGAATACAATGTATCTAAAACAAATTATAGCAAATTTTGGCACATGTATCTGAGATATAAGTATATGGACATGCCAGATCCATGAATCTAGAGACCGAACTCCAAATCAAATGAAAAATTTAAAAACTCATGAAAAGATACATAATTAGATCCAAAACTAGTCAGTACTATTTTTTATATCCAAGAAATGAGACACACACAAATAAAAGAAATCAAATATGAAAATAAGCGATATTGTTGAAACAAATATAGAGTGTACGTTTCGTGTGGTGCTCTTTATATGCTCGTGTGAAGAGAAAATTGGACTCAATTTATACATAAGTCAAAATAATAAAAGCCTATAAAATCACAATCCATTTTGCAATGAGAGGCATAATCAACCTATGCAATCATAACCCATTTTTCAGTGAGAGGCATAATCAACTTATAAAATCATAATTCATCTAAGTATGTTTAACCCACTTGATTTATTAACTGGGCTCGTTTTAATCCGCAACCCATTGTAAAGGCGTAATATATAGATATACCTTTTAGTTTAGATTCTGTTAGAACCTGTGTACTTCAACTCTAAAAGTTGCATAAGCATTTGCTTAAACTTGTACAAAATTGAACAAGTAAACACATGTCCTATATGACACAATACATATATGATGCCACATAGGATACAAATTTGCCATGTGGAACATCAGATAGGACGAATGTGCCTATTTGTTCAATTTTATATAAGTTTAAGTGTTTACTTATGCACATTCAAAGTTAAAGGACGTAGATGTTAGTTGAAGCATTTTAAAGGATACGTTTTGTATTATGCCTATTGTAAAACTAGATTGATACGTAACACAAACTGATTTATGATAAATTTTTTCTAAATATTTTTAAAAAAGATGTTTTTCCTTCAATTTGATATATTTTTAATTTTTTTTATCATGTACTAAAATAAATTAGAAGAAATTTATGTACTTAAACAAATTATAAGAAAACTATTTTTGAATTTAAGAATTAGTAAGATTTGGTCAGATTGGGTTGTGACCTATTTTTAAGCTCATTTTAGGTTAATCCGATTCAATCAAATACACCCTTCATTCATATTTATTTGTCCAATATATTGAAAATAATTATCCAATTTGTTTAGTTTGAAAAAAAAAATTACTTTTCATTTGTGTCTATTTTACTCTTACTATTAAACACTATTTATTTTTTAATATTTAAATGACTCATGATTAATAGAAGTGATATAGTAAAATTATTCCTCTATTTATTGTTTCTTTAGAAACGTACCAAGTCAAACTTGAACAACTAAAGATGAACGGAGATGGTAATGTTTAATTAAATAAGTCAACGATCCGCCTATGTATTAACTCAAACCATTTTGACATTCTTAAATTCAGTTAGGTCCGAGTATTTGACATTCAGTGGCAGATGGACCTTATATCTAGAGGGTTCATTTGAACCCTCTTCGGCGAAAATTATATTAGTAATACTTGATTAAAATTATTTTCATGCATATACAATACATGTTGAACCTCCTTCGACTAGTTTGTATATTTACTTTTTCAAATTTCGCACCCTCTTAATTAAAATCACGACACTTGACACCCATATTGTAATGTAATCCTCTGATTTTGGTTAGTAACTTGGAATGGATAAAGAAGCAATGAAAGATTTTTGTATAACTTACACAAATTCATACTTTTTGGAGCTAATTTCAATTAATATCAACTTTTTTCAAAATTACCAAAAATCCCTTCTTGTTGATATATAAAACGAAACCAGTGATACATGTCGAAAATGTTTTTAACTATGATACATGGAAAAGTAGAGATTGTGATTTGAATCAATAGGTATTGCAGTTTTGTATCATTTAAAGTTTTTTTATAATTTTTTAAAAGAGTCAAAATTATATAAAATTATGTAAACATAAGTTGTGTATTTTTATAATTTTTCCAAAATTGATTTTTTGTGCGTCTTTGGACTAGTGCGGAGAAATAGGATTATCGAGGCCCAAATCATCATTTGTCATTGTTACTAGGAGTCCAATATAATTGGGTGATTTGTCCGAATAGAATCCAAGGGGCTATTATTTAAATTTTGGCCCGGTTTACACAAAAGGTTGTGAAGATCACCATCAGCGTCCTAAAAAGGCGACGATGAGAGACGAGGTATTTTATTTAAATAACATGAGAAAGAAAATATAATTATCAAAAAAGTAAGAAAGTCGAAGAATTCTTTTTAGTTATGTTTTTCATAAAAGTAATTAATTAGTTGTGAGTCGATTTATTAATGAGAAATATATTAACTCTAAATAGCAAAATCTAATAAATATATCAGACTATTTTTTCTTTATTGTTTAAAGCAAGACTTTTTGAGTTATAATTAATCAAACTTAAAAGTGAATAGTTAAATGATGCGAAAAAAAAGAACGAAAGATTGTAACATCAACAAAGTAATATAATCAAATGTATATGTATATTGTTTTACCAAAAGGTCTACCGTTCAAGTTCGTATATTCCTTTATAAATGAATGTAAATAAAAATATATAATTTTTATTTCTTGCTTGTAACTTTTATTATTCCTCTAAGTTTACTTGCAACAATCAATTAAGGAGGTGAGAGAAAAACATATATTGTTGAATCCAATTGATTTGATTTTTTCAATTACAACAAATTAATCTTTCATCATTAATATTTGGAAGTAAATTATATATTTATATCCACAATTAACTTTTAATAAACTCTAAACTTGACCCTAAACCACAAACGTTAAAACCTAAACCATTAATATCTTTTCACAAATAATTGAAATTAAGTTTCTTGATATGTCTCTTCAATTTTAGAAAAATTATTTTTTTATGTCAAATTATCCTTGAACAATAAATCTGTAAAATCCTTTCAATTGTATCCGATTAAATTCAAGTATCATAGATATTTTTTCATTTTCATGTCGGAGCATTTTGAATTTTATATTTATACAAAAGTTCTACTGTTGATTTATTCTACATCTAATTGGATAGGTTAGAAGAATAATCCAACAATGGTTGTATTTATATTTGTTCACTGAATTATATAAAAAATTATTCAATTTGTAATTTTGTGTTTTTCCTTTAGATGTAATTGTTATTTATTCTAAATGTTTGTGTGTGTGATAATTTAAAATTTTTTATTAGATCGTGACACATATATATTAATTTTTTTAGACTGTCGAATTTTAATTTCTATTTTTTTCTGTCTAAATTACTTGTGACCCTTTGAAATCACTGTTAAAATCAAAGATTTATTATCGATAAAATTGGCATGATTTTTAATATTTGTTGATTAAACTACAATAAATTTTACCTACAAATTCGCACCTACTCAATCAATTCATTTTTCCTATTAGCGTTAGGTGCTAAAATAGACACATTTTTCAATTTGCATTGTCACCTTTTAACCATGTCAAACATATTACTGTTATCTTTTTGACCAAAATTATTCTAATTCTATATAATTCCTTAAATACTCATAGATTTATTTAAAATGTGATAAGATTTTCAGTAACTTTTTGAATAATTGATTTTTTTTTTGAAACAATCAAATTTACCTTATATTTAACTCTGAAAAATCTTTTAGTGCTAGAATTTTAATGTAATTGTCTTCATTTGGATCTAGTACTTTTACTATAAGTTCAAGAGGAATTTTTTATATAGCCACTCAAAAATATTTTAATTATGTTTTATAACTATCTATTTTGTAACTATAGTTATAATATTTGTACAATTTGCGCAACATTTGTATACGCAGTCTTTTATAACATTTGTTATTTCGCTATACAATTCGTACACAACGTTTGTATAATTCGCTACACAATTCGCGCACAACGTTTATATAATTCAGTATATTTTGTTATATAATTTGATTCGCGCACAGTTTTTATATAATCACGCACAACGTTTGTATAAATCGCGCGAATTATATAAAACTCAAACTGTAATTACAACTAGATGTTTATCGTGAGCCGTAATTAATTTAAAATATATAGCTAATTAACTAATATATGTTTGCTCCATGTAAGTTTTTCTTGATAATAAATCATCTTACCCTTGCATAAAGCTAAATAAACTTAACAAACTATAGTCTAAAAGCCAAGTCAGAAAAAATGTAATTGTATCATATTTGAAACTTAGTACTGACAGACTAATCTAAGTAGCGTTTCAACAATTTGATTAAAACAAATTCAATGAAGTTGTTTAATTAAAGTCAATAAAAAGAAATTAGGGAAACACAAAATTCAAAGAGCCTATGTGTTTCACATGATTCATGGAAGATTATAAGACGAGAGCAATTAGGTGAAGCATCTTCCTCTTCAAAATGATTACGTCTTTTGACCAATAATAATATATGATCTTTCAAATTTAGACGACATCATTATAATCAGTTTGCTTAGTTAATAATTATCTTTCAAATTTAGACGACATCATTATAATCAATTTGCTTAGTTAATAATTATGATTAGTGGTATTTCAATGTTATTGAGTTACAGGCTTACAGCATTAATTCATTTAATTAGCATGATTACAGACGACATACTTAGGTGCTCAACTTTTTTGGCTGAAAATCCTTTAGGTGTAATGAGGGGTTAAACAGTATAATAAAAGTTATTAATACTAAATGATCGAATGCAGGTACTTGATACAACAATTTGAGAATTTAATGATCAAACATAATGTAGGAGTGCAAAATAAGGTGACATAAGTAACTTTTTCTAATAAAAGCAGGAAAAACGAGTTGCATAAGTAATATTTCACGTTTATTGTCTCCTTTCCGCTCACTCAATCCTCACCGCTTGACCATCCCATCCACGAACCTTCACTTCCCATAACTACGCAACTTCACAATGTTTTGCTAGGTAATATATATATAAATGCTCTTGGAATTATATTTTTTGGCTTAGTTACTTATCAAACGCTAAAAAATAAGTAAGATACCTATTTATTTTTCAAGAAAATATTTTTCTTCATAACTTAATATATTTTGAGGAAATATGAGCATATCCATTTTTTAATATACTATGGTTCTCAGGCGCTTTTTGGCTGAAAATCCTCTAGGTGTAACCATGGGTTAAATCGTATAATAAAAGTAATTAATATTAAATGAATGTAAGTAATTGATGCAGCCACTCGAGAATTTAATGACGATACGTAACTTAAAAAGGGTGCGAAATAAGGTGACATAAGGGACTTTTTCGATAGAAGTAGAAAAAATAAATTATATTGCATAAGTGAGACATTTCAACTTTATTGTTTCCTCCGCACCCACCAAATCCTCACCCTTTGACCATCCCACGTGCGAAACCCCACTCCCCATTTTTATCCACCTCCATAATGTTTTGCTAAATAATATAGATATAAATATTTTTAAAATAATATTTTTTTACTTAAGTACTTACCAAACACTAGAAAATAAGTAAGAGACTTATTTATTTTCAAGAAAATTATTTTTGGCAAAAAACATTTTCTTTCATAACTTACATCGATATATCTTGAGGAAATATGAGCATATCCATTTTTGAATATACTATTAGCATTATGTGTGAACTCAAATAATTTGGAAACTTCAAAGCTTGAATAGATAAGCTATACACATCATCGCACTAGCCAATTTGATTAATTAAAAGAAGGAAAAAGTTGTTGAATTTTGAAACAATTATATATATTCAACCTTTATTAAACTTTTTGTGATCTGATTTTCTGTCATTTGTTTAATATTTAAGTGAAACAAGTTGGAAGATGATGAAGTTGATTAATTTGTTTATTAGTTGGTAAATCTTAGTTGTTGACTAAACATGAAAGAACGTGCACTTTGTCTTTTCATTGACTGTATATAACAGAAAAAATCATAATAAGAATTGGTCGCAATTCTAGTGTTTGAAAAGATAATGGTAATGCTTCTTTAAACGCAACCTTTGGAATATATTGACAATTCGGCCTAAGCTATTTTAGAATAGCTTAGTTAACTTTTATACCTATTTCAAGATATATTTGACTTATATATATACACACATTAGCGAAAATAAATTATTTATTTATTTTTATGAGAAGAAAAATCTGCAGCAGCTACTCTTTGGATGCGCACAAGGTAAATCTCCATTGCTATGCAATAGCTCGCAAACAACACAAGAAGGGTAACATGAACAGCTGCACTAGACAAGTCTGATGCGACAAACTCGACCCAAAAAATAAACCATTTACTTTCGCTAGTAGAATATATTAGTAGAAATTATCAATCTTATTTTCAAAATCATCAAATTATCATTTTAAATAATGAATATTTATCATTTTATGTCTATCTTACCTTGTTATCAAATAGTGTTCATTTTTTAATGTTCAGATGACTTATATTTATTTATTAAGGATGATTTGATAAAATTACTTTTATTATTTTCTATGTCATATCAATAGTGGACAATTATTATTGAATGAAGAAAAATATATTTACTTCTTCATATAATGAATATGGAGGTCATTTTCACCGTGCTGAATACGTACTTAAAGGACTACGAATAAGTAAAAACCACCATTACGTACTTAACCTTTTCATATAGGATTAATCATTTAGAATGATCAACTGTTCCTCGTTCACTTTTATGTATTCACTTAAATTATTTTTTCTATTCATTTTTATTTGTCTATCTTATATTTTTTGTATATCTCTTAGTAAATACTAATAATTAATATAAATATTTCATCATAATATTTTCTGTATCATATAATAATCATATTAATTAATATATAATTTTAAGTCTTGAAAAATAATTTAAAAAATAGAAAATTAATGTTAAGAGTGAATTATAATAATTCAATTTCTAAATAAATAAAAATATATTTTAATATATAGTGAACGACTAACAGATGACATGGCATTTAACTGTAACAGTTACCTTTCATTAAAATTAAGCCCCTAACCCCATACGTGTATGGCATACTATAGAAATGCTACTTTCTAAGTTAACTTTATTAAAAAATAAATATTTATTTTTAATTTCTTTTAAAAAATAAAGTATAATTTATTATTTTATATTTATTTTGCCCTTTATTATTAAGCAAGTATACTAGTATTCATTTGAACATGTAGATGGCTTAAATTAACTAAAATGATATAGTAAAATTATTTTATTTATTGCCTTATTAAGGGTATGTCGAATTAAATATGACAATATATACATAATGGAATTACACTGCCAAATATAAACAATTCTAAATATGAACAGCGTGTCAAGTTAACATAGACAATAAAAGAAACTTTGGATATTTTTGAAATTATAAGTTTCAAATTAAAGTAGTAAAGACTCACAAATTTTCAATCCTTAAATAAAATAAATATCTTTGCTACCAAAAAAAATTCTCCCTTTTTTACTTCAACTTCATTTCATGTCAAACTATATTATATAAATTATATTTTCTCTGTCTCAAAATAATTATCTGATGTGATTTTTAAGAATAGATTATCAATTTATTTGCTATTTATAAAGTTCAAAATAAAATTAATTATTTATACTTCTTTATCTTATTTTTAGTAGTAACAATTTTTTTGAAGATTACAAATATCTAATGATGAAAAATTATATCTCAAGCTAGAATAATTATTTTGAATCCATGGGAACTTTTCATATCCATTGCTAGGGTTTTTATTTTTAGCAGCAGCCGCTAATTATTAATTAATGAACTTGCAATTAATTTATTGGTCTTGGTCCATTGGACATTATTGGAAAAAGATAAGGAGATATTTTATAAATTAGATTGTGGTTATTAAAATAATTAATAATTAAGCCATTCTTCAACGCTGGAATGGTCGGTTTAAGGCTGCACGTCTTCCCTTTTAATTTAATTATTCAAACAAGGATAATAATGTAAACTTAATACATTAATTATTTAATAATATCTATTCATGTGATTTGGAATATATACCCGTTGCACTATATATAGCATTTAAAAAATTAGTGAAACATTAGCAGCTACTACTTGATGTCATATTCCCTCTGTTCCATTTTAATTTAATTTATGAGATAATATATACATATTAAGAAAAATATTTAAAGACAAAATATTTAAAAAAAATTATGCGAATAAGCGCACATATACAAGTTAATTAACTAACGTTATAGTTTCAGTTAATTACGGCTCGTAGCAAATATCTAGTTGCAATTACAATTTGAATTTTGTACAATCCGCGTGATTCATACAAACGTTGTGCACGATTATACAAAAGTTTGTGCGCGAATCAAATTGTAAGACGAAATATACAAACAAAGTCAATTGTATAGCGAACTATTCAAACGTTGTGCACAAATTATAAAGTGAAATATACAAATAATATAAAAAAATGCGAATCGTATAACGACTTATACAAATGTTACGCGAGTTATACAAACGTTGCTATAATTATAGTTATGAAAGCTAACTATCCAGACTATAGCTATGAAGCATAATTAAAGTATTTTTGAATGGCTATATGTGCAAATTCCTCAAAATTTTAAATTATATTTTTCACTGTTGCCCTTTATGAAGCTATAAATATGTAATATAATTTATCTCCTACAAAATATAAACTTTAATAACTGAAAAGACAAATATAGAAAAAAGTTTCAAACATTCTGAATTCTGAACTTTGCACTTTGAATAATTTAACTATTTTAAATATTGAAAAGAGCCTAAAAATTAAGTTAATTTGGGATAGAAAGAATAATATATTGGGGCTTTGAAAGTTTCATCAGCTGCTTCCTTTTGAGATTGCATTTCAACTTGTAAATAATAAATTAAAAGTCCAAGCAAATAAAATATAGAAAAGGTTTGAAACATTTGAATTTTGAACTTTACCCTTTGAGTAATTTAATTATTTTAAATATTAAAAAGAGCCTAAAAATTTAAGTTAATTTGGGATAGAAGAGTAATATATTAGGGCTTTGAAAGTTTCATCAGCTGCTTCCTTTTGAGATTGCATTCCAACTTGTAAATAATAAATTAAAAGTCCAAGCAAATAAAATTTTGACACGGCAGACAATAGTTGAAAGTCATTAGTTTGTTTTAAATTAAACTAATCAGCTATATCTAGAAGGACAATGTACCTGTATAATGAGTCATGATTCTTCTTGTGGTAATTAATAAATAATTAAGGGTCTAGCGACATCTTGTAGTAAAGTGGACTAATTTTATGTTTACTCCCTAACCAAACTATTATTTTATAAGTAATAAAAGTAACTTTTGAGTTTTGACTAATTTACCTTTTATCTTTTCAATAAATTAAACGTACACTATTAATATTGTTTATTATTAAGTAACGACAGATTTGTTGTGAGCTTTAATTATGTCCACGGGAATTTGTAGTTTTTTTGCAAAACTGAATAATAATTCACGTAAATATCTTTTAGAAGTGATCAAATATTAATAATATAAATGCTATAAAAAATTTAAATAACGCACTTGGTCAAATGTTAAAGAGTTTTTTTTTATTTTTCACACAGTGCATTTAATTTATTATACATAGAGCTCGATTATTTTGAATTCAGGTCACATAAGGACAGTGTATTTAATTTATTATACATATTAGAGCTCACATAAGACCCTATTTAGGGGGGGTAGGGGGGAGGGGAACCACTCTCTATTAAAAAAATTTCTATACTCAAAGCTCAAATTCGAAACTTGTAATTAAAGAAGAGACAACTAGTCCATCAACTATCACTCCATCCTTTGGTGATAATGCTCCGAGAAATAGAGAACATTATGGTTTTTTCCAAGCTAGCATTTCCTTATTCTCTTCCCCACGAAGTAATTACGAAGAAAAGTCCTTAGGTTGCTCCATCTACTATTCTATATAAATGCTAGCCCTAGATGTTCATGAATACACCTCAAATAAGCAAATTAAGAAATGTCTTCCGTTCCACTTCACACCACCAATACTATTTCTTCTTCAACCACCACCACTTTTTCCAACTTGCATCCTTCTCCTTTCTTTGGTAAGACACCCAAAATTTCCTCAATCAAAAAACATAATGGCCATCGTAATTTCAAAGTCTCATGCAAATCCACAGATGAAAATAATAATCATGAGCACAACTCACCTATTGACATTTCTAAAAAAAGTACCAATTCTTCAAGCAATATAATCGATAGAAGAAATGTGCTACTTGGATTAGGAGGCCTTTATGGTGCTTCTACTCTTGTTGGTGGTCTTCCCTTTGCCTTTGCCGCTCCGGTCAATGGACCTGACGTTAACAAATGTGGGGCCGCTGACTTGCCACCAGGTGAAGTATCTAGTTTATAAAAAATGTCAAATGTTTAGTTCTTACTACTATCAGTATCTCTTTAGAAAAAGTTATTTTCACGCGCAGCTTAAAGTACTCGTTTCTTTTGAATTATTTTAACAGGTGCAGCACCGGTCAATTGTTGTCCTCCGATGACGGGGAATATCATCGACTTCCAGCTTCCATCATCCACCACAATCCGTACTCGTCCAGCAGCTCATTCCGTGGATAGTGCCTATATAGAGAAATTCAACAGAGGTATTCAGCTGATGAAAGAACTTCCGGACAACGATCCACGTAGCTTCAAGCAACAGGCAAATGTTCATTGTGCTTATTGTGATGGTGCTTATGACCAACTAGGTTTCCCAAATACGGAGCTCCAAGTTCACTCCTCTTGGATTTTTCTTCCGTTCCATCGTTGTTATCTCTATTTCTTCGAACGAATCTTAGGAAGTTTGATCAATGATCCCACCTTCGCGATGCCATTTTGGAATTGGGATCATCCTGATGGCATGCGCCTTCCTGGAATGTATGCAAACTCTACTTCTGCTCTCTATGATCGGCTCAGAGATAGGAGGCATCAGCCTCCTATCATGGTCGATCTAGACTTCAATGGTACCGATCCTAACATAAGTGACTCTCAACAAACATCTCAAAATCTCACAAACATGTATAGGCAAATGATATCTCTAGGAAGAACTCCGGAGACTTTCCTCGGAGACCCTTACCGCGCTGGTGGTTTGCCCGGGGGAGGTGGGTCCCTCGAGAACATGGCTCATGGTTCGGTTCATGTTTGGACCGGTGATAGAACCCAACCAAATTTTGAAAACATGGGAGATTTTTATTCAGCTGCTAGAGACCCTATTTTCTATGCTCATCATTCGAATATCGATCGATTATGGAGTGTCTGGAAAACCCTAGGTGGTAGACGTCAAGATTTCACCGATCCTGATTTTCTAAACACTTCATTTTTATTTTACGATGAGAAGGCACAAATGGTACGTATTAGGGTTCGCGATGTTTTGGATTCAAGCAAAATGGGATACGTTTATCAAAATGTAACGAATCCATGGATAAATTCTCGTCCAACGCCTAGGGTATCAAGGGCGTTGAGTAGTATAAGGAGGCTTGTTGAAGCTAGGGCAGCTGACGATAATGTTATGACATTTCCAAGACCAAAAGATGTGTTCCCAACGAAACTTGACCATGTGATAAAAGTCATGGTAAAAAGGCCAAACAAGAATAAGAGGAACAAGAAGGAGAAAAATGAGAAAGAAGAGATTTTAGTTGTTGAAGGATTAGAAGTGGAGACAGATGTGTTTGTTAAGTTTGATGTGTTGATTAATGATGAAGATGAGACATTAACTTCACCAGGAAATGCTGAATTTGCTGGAAGTTTTGTGAACGTACCACATCATAGACATGGTAAAGGTGACAAAAATTCGAAACGTAAAACCAAGCTAAAATTAGCTATAACTGAGTTATTGGAGGATTTGGATGCTGAAAATGATGAGAATGTGTTGGTGACTTTTGTGCCCAAGAATGGTTCTGGTGCTGTTAAAATTGGTAATGTCAAGATTGTGCTTGAGGATTAGAAGAGAAAAAAATGTAATTTATTTCAATTACGTCATTTAATTATTTTTCTTCTTGTATTTTTCTTCCGTGTCCTACTGTTTTTGATTAATGTTGCATTATTGGACATTGTAATTCGTGACACACGCTGTTTTTGATTTATGTTGTAATGGACTGTTTGCATGGAATAAAGGGAGAAAAATCAGTTGGATAGTTTTCGTAAGTTTTGTCCGATTTTGACTTTGGAAAAAAGAAAAACAAAACTTTACTTGCAACTTTATTTTACTTGACGTTTATATTGTATTTAATTTTATTTATTTATTATATCAAATTAAAATATACGTGCGAAGTTAAAAAGCAAGTAATATTTAGAATATAGATGTATCTCTGAAAAGTAAAAATTATTCCTAATTCTTAAGATATATAACTTCACATTCAATTTAATGCATTATTTAACCGTCTTCTAAGAGAATGCCAACAAATAATGCTATATCAATTTTAGAAACTATTTATTATTTACATAACTAAATATCTAATTCTAATAAAAAGATCATAATTTCACATGCTTCATATTTAGCTTATAAATTGGTTGGACAACTAACATGAAACGAAGAAAATATAATTTATTACTTTTTTAAAATTGGGACAAGTCGCGCAATCTTTAAGGAAAATATTATATTTTGTGCACTTTTTGGTGTGGCGGAGTCGACGCTTACACATGTATCCTTGTCATATTTGATGCTACGGTACATAAAAAAATGATATTGTAATTAATTAGCTAATTACACATACTTTTTTTTGAGAATAAATAATACGTTTGTCGTACTTTAATTTAAACGTCTGTTCTCAATTATAAAATTTATTTTGTACATGGCAGAAGATTCTGTTTTTCTCTTAATGGGAGTTTTGGGTGTTGCTTTTGAAGATATTTTTAAAATAATTGAATGGTAGAGACTAGAGTGTCTCCACCAAATAGAGCTAAAGAGAACACACAATTTTAATGAGATTCGACAAATAATGTCTACATCCTCGGATACTTTCACTACAAGGGAAATATTAAGTAATATAAACTTTAAACTATGCAAAACTCTACTTAAGTAAATAGCTTGTTTTTTCTTGTTATCTCTAACTAGCAAGGAGGGCCTCTCTATTTATAGTGTATGTAAGCACTCTATTCTTCATCTTTTAACAATGTGAGATATTGAATACTTGTGGGCTTCGACACTCCTTTACTTTTCTTCTTTCTTCAAATATTCTTTTTCATATAGAATGTTGTGAAGTCCACATTTTCATAATATTTATTACTTTTTTTAAACTTGGGACAAGTCGCGCAATCTTTAAGGAAAATATTATATTTTGTGTACTTTTTGGTGCGGCGGAGTCGACGCTTACACATGGATCCTTGTCATATTTGATGCTACGGTACATAAAAAAATGATATTGTAATTAATTAGCTAATTACACATACTTTTTTTTGAGAATAAATAAATGTTTTGTCGAACTTTAATTTAAATGTCTGTTCTCAATTATAAAATTTATTTTGTACATGGCAGGGGATTTTATTTTTCTCTTAATGGGAGTTTTGAGTGTTGCTTTTAAAGATATTTTTAATTATTTAAAATAATTAAATTATTTTTAAAAATTTAAAAAGGATGTTTAAATTTTTTATATCTATTTATTATTTATCAAAGTTTTTTATTTTTTACACGATAAATTATGTTATTTATAAAATTATATTTATGATTTCACAAAAAATAATAATAAAAATTACTATGATTTAAATTATGTCCTTGAGCATTTTTCTTAATAGGTGTACATTGCCTACAAATTTAATTAATATGGAATAGAGAAAGTATCTCCATCGCTAGTATTCATTTTTTGGATATTAGTTATTCTATTATTGATCCCACATAATATATTATATATTCCCTTCGTTCCTTTTTATTTGTCATGTTTTTTCATTTGTTATATTTTATTTAATTTTTGTAAAACCTCTTAATTTTCAAGGGTTGAAAATTTGCTTTGAAATGTTTTCCAGTCAAATAGATGTTTGAATTTTGTTGAAAAAACATTGAATAAACACCGGTTTGCAAAATAAAACAAAACAAAAAAAATACTATTATTTTGGAAGCCTGATATCAAATATACGACTTTTATTGGGAAAAAATGTTCCAAGAACTTGTATATTGGCTTGGTTATTGGCTTCTTACTGGTGTTCTATAAGAATAAAAAACTTGTATATATATATATATATATATATTATATAATATTTTAATGTACTCAAGTATTACTAGTATATGATTAAAAAAAAAAAGTCTGTATTAAAATTCATTTTCATTTATTTAATCAGCAAAGGCTGCTACTTTGCAAAGTTCCATGTGGTTTACTAAGAGTGAGCACAATCAAATTGAAAATCATATCAATTTGTAGTTTAAGAAATTAAAAAAATCTAATTAATAATTTGATTTTGAAAAATTAACTTCGATTATACTTGAATTGATTTGGTTTTAATTTTAAAAAATCAATTCAAGACTAAATTAACTTGACATTATATTTATTTTATATATAAAAGTATAATACTTTGTTATAATATATAAATATTTCTTATACTTTTTGATAATTTTTATTTTTAAACATATTATTTTAAGTTTAACTTACAATTTCAAATGATCAAACAAAGGTCATAGTCTATAGATATTAATAAGAAATAATTACCTTTTTTAAGTTTATTTTATGAAATATTTACTGCTTTTAAATATATTTTTTAATTTTTTATCTAGATATACCAGATCTAAAAATATTTACTATTTATAGAAACTATATTATGTAATAGAAATGAATTATATGTATGTATTTAATTTGTTTTGGTAAAATATTTTACTATGTATTAAAAATAAATTATGCATATAATATAAGATGTTACACTATATATAAAAGTAATTTTGCATGCAATACAGATATACTATAACGGTCTTAAAATGTATTAAGATTGTTTTGATAAAAAGTTTGTATTATGTATTAAAAGTGAATTATACAACCAATATATAAATGTGTATTAAAGTTTTATAACTTTTAACGATAAATATTTCCTATTAATACTTCTAATAAAGTTTGAGTCAGATCTTTATTAATGCTAACGAAACAAATTAATTCAGCACTAAGAATGACAATAATGTTAAGTATATTTTTTTTAATTTTACGTTAATTTAGAAAATTAAAAAACATAACCCAAACTTAATTTTTCTTTAATGTTTAGTCATGGAATAAATACTTGTTGGAATTATTTTATCATAATTACTTTAAAGTTTAAACTGTGATCACTTTAATTGGCTTATTTATTCTAATATTCACTTATCAATTTTATTATTTTTTTTGTTTAATATTTTTAGCGTTATCACTTATATGATATTTTGTATTTTTTTGTGATCACTTTAATAAGTTAATTATATGTTTGTATTAATATTTTATTAAAAATTTGAAAAAACTCGAAAACTTAAAAGAAACCAGTACAGTAAGAACGCAGCCCACCAAGTGTTCGTCGTTATGCTTTAAAGAGCTTTATTTTTATTTTTTCATGAGGTTAGTTGCATTCTGATTTCTAATTAGCATTATGGTAGTTGCTTATGATTTAATCTGTTATATTTGATGTTAATAAGAAATATTTAACTCATCTGCTTGTCTACTGTATATGATTCAGGAGTTAAAGTCAGTAGGCATAGTTACTCTGTACCTACTATTTCTATGTGATCATGATACTAATCCAAGTGTGAACATGTAGCTGTTAATAAGTAAGCAATGTTTTAGGATTTAAAACGAGACGAGGAGAAAATTGAAAAAGATCAATAAATTCCCTGGATATTTATTCACTAATATGTCTTGTGCTGGATAAACATTGTTGTTTCTGAGTTTCAGAAACTAATGTGTTAGATGAGAAACATTGAGTGAAACAACATTCGTATTACCATGCATTAACTAATTATTCTTCCTAGTAATCAGGTGCAGATCAGATGAATGAAAGCAACAGTGATCTATGATTAACTAACTCTGTTCGACAAACAAAACAATAAGTAGGATTCAAAGTCTGAAAAGTTGTGTGACATACAAAATGCAGAAACAAGGAAGCACCTGTATACAAAATGCACAAAAGAGCCAATCGTTCCCATGTATACTTTCAAATTTTGAAAGTAAAGACAAAGGTATGTACATCCGACAAAACCAGTCACAAAGGTGTAATAAATATTGTGTGTATTGCAGGTGGTAGAGCAAAGCTAGAGTCTTGCTCACTTCTCTCCGTCCCATAGACAAAAGGATATAATGTCTAGCATTTTGATTCTAGTAATATGCATGAAATCACAGTTCAAGACACATCTATAGAATACTTGCCAGGGAAAGCATCATAATGCTAATTGCTCAAACCTCTTAAAAGTCTATGTGCACTAATGCCAACATATATTAACACCTACAGTGATCTCTTTTTTTTTTGGGGGATTTTTTTGTTGTTTTTGTTTTTTTTTTGGTGGAAAAAATGACTATAAACTTTATGTCACTGGATTAGGATCTGTCTCAATTTCTTGAGCCAATTCCCTTGTCAACATGTCAGCGCGATCATCTTGACCACCAGCAAAAGTATAGACTCTGAATGCAAATTGGAAGGCCTTCCATAGAAGTTTAGCTGATCCCTTTTTTGGACTATCATTTTTCGGTCCTGCTCTGTCATCTTCCTTTTGCTTTGCTTCTCTACTCTCCTGATTCAATTCAAGTGTTACTTCAAAAGACGTTCACTAAAATACGAAAGTTAGTGATTTCATAAAAAGTGGTACATTTGCTACATGCTATACACTATGCTAACCTTCAAAGTCAGTTCCATGCAGTTGGAGGAAACATCCACCATCAATTCTTTGATACGCACAAGAATCCCAAAATCAAAGTGGATTTTATGGCTTGTGAACTTCTTGGATTCGTCATCTTTTGTTCGCTCCAATGTGTCTATTTCTCCTTTGATCTAGAAGATAGAACCATTAGTTAGAGCTAATAATGGAAATATAAAAAGTTGTGTCATGAGAAGTTTTCAACTGGAAGCTTAGTTTCTACCTTGTTGAAGTAATTCTCAGCTTTGTCAAGAAGTTGTCCAACAGGTGGGACCATTGGCCAATTCTGTAGAGTTTTGGCTATTGTATCTAACTTGTTATGAAGTGCTGCCGCCATCCGCAATGCTTCCAACTTCTTGGTAGGAAATTCTTCAAACCTTGCTAGCACCTATATCAAGATTACATTAAGTTAACACCCTGAAGTGGGAATCATGGAGAAATATTTAAACAACAGATATATATGAAACCTGAGATTCATCCGTTAGTTTCTCCAGGTGGGATTCTACAGTTTTGTGGAACTTAATAAGCTCAGACATATCTGATGTTTGGAAAGAGGCAATCGCTGTTCTCATCTCTTTAATTGTTTTTGCATGTACTTTAACATCCTCCTCGATTTGTTGGTGGTATGCTGACCTGAGACATATTTGACATAATTTTGAAAGATATGTCTAAAAACATATGAAAGTTTCACCTCTACTCAATAATCTGTTTGAGGATCTCAATAATATTACCTCTTTGTCATCTCTGCTAATGCATCAGCCATTCCTTGCTTACCTCCAGCTGGTGCACTAGCACTAGCTTTTGCTTTTCTCCCTTTTGATTTACCATCTAAACTAGATCCTTCAACTTTTCCCTTGAGAAGTCGATAAAGATTTCCCATTTGTGATGATCTCTTCAATTTAGTGGCTGCTTTCCGAGGTCCTAGGCTCTTGGCACCTGCAAACCCTGGTGGTGGTGGAGGTGCAGCTCCTTTTCCCATTGACATGGGTGGAGGTGGTGCTGGGATTCTTCCATTTGAAGCCATTGGTGGAGGTGGGGGTGCAGGTGCCATAGCCTTTGATCCCATGGGTGGTGGGGGTGGAGGTGGAACTGATATTACATTTCCTGATGTCATAGGAGGTGGTGGGGGTGGAGGAGGTGACACTCTTTTTCCTGATGTCATGGGAGGTGGTGGGGGTGGGGGAGGTGCCACTCCTTTTCCTGATGTCATGGAAGGTGGTGGGGGTGGGGGAGGTGCCACTCCTTTTCCGGTTGTCATGGGAGGTGGTGGGGGCAGGGGTGGTGTCACTCCTTGTCCTGATGTCATGGGAGGTGGTGGAGGTGGAGGCGGAGGTGGAGATGTTATTTCTTTTCTTGTTATGGGAGGAGGAGGTGGTGGTGGTGGTGCAAATATTGGTTTCATAGGATGTTGTGGTATTGCTACATTGCCTGATGTCATGGGAAGTGGTGGTGGAGGAGGAGGCAGTGGAGCACCACTTGTTTTTGCCAACAATGGTGCAGCACTTGACTCTTCTGCATTCCTCGATGAATTGGGTACTGGTGGAGGTGGAGGTGGAGGTGGTGGTTGTGGTGCTGCTGGTGCAAAAGTCGATGGTTGGTTTGATAATATGTCTTCATCTGGATTGAGTAAAGAAATTTGCACAGTAGATGTTGGTTTTTGTGAGTCTATGACATTTAACGATAAAGTGAGTGGTGATTGTTGCCCTGCTCCTTGTTCTGGAAGTGAAGGAGGTAAAAGCACATCCAAGGTAACATGTCCTGACACTGGATGATCATTTTTGGCACCAGTTTTACATGCTGCTTTATTTTCTGACTCATCATCCACACTAATCAGTAGAATATCTGGCAAGTCTGTCATTTCACAATCTTCCCCAAATTCCTTATCATCTTTGGCTTCCACTTGAGAATCTCTCTTCGCCTCGACATCTGACTTTTGTTCATTAGCTGTGCTTGTTAATTGAACCACAAAATTTGAATCTTGAGCTGCTACTTTAGGGAACATATGGAAAGAGAGGCGCTTTACATCAATTGGATTCAGCTTGCCAACCGCTTGAACCCTGAGTGGCATAAGACGAGGTGGAGAGTATGATGCCTTTGTATTCTTCTTGCTCCTTGATTCAGGGAGAACTGAAGTTGGGGTCACTGGAGTGCTCGAGAGGGAGGATTTGGCACTTGAGTAAGAACCAGAAAGAACCCTCCCAAACATGTTGAATGATGGACGTTCATATCTTATCTGGTCATCCTCATCCTCGTACTCGTCCTCATCCTCATCCATCATATCGAACATCCTTTCACTGGCTAACTGAATCATGTCATCCAGCAATAACACTCCTAAATTGGTTGTAATTGAAAAGATCATTAATATTATCTTACCTAGGATCCAAGAGATGAATAATAGATGGACAACATATCTATTTGGTGTTGCAAAAAATTGTATGACGTACCATAGTGTTCCAAATTGTCTTGTTTACCAAATGAATCCTCCTTGCATTTGATCATCCATTCATCATTGCCTGTCCACATTTCCCCAATTGATATCAGAGTATCAAAAAAGAATTGCAGTGCCTGAGAAATATAAAAATTGGTTAGCACAGTGAATTGTGTATCCGCTATAGCAAAACATTGATTTTGTAATGCTCAATACAGTTGAGTAAATAGTAACCTGATGCATTGGTGCTTCATCAATTTGTGACAAAGAGATAGATGGATTAATCATAGGATACAGTTGTTGCAGATCTTTCAGCGTCAAAATCAGCAGCTGTGGAAACAAAAAATATTCACCACAGAGGTTACAAATTCTGCTTTGCTCGTTTTGTTTCAGAGTTTAAGTTCTATACAATGATACTGTAAAGTTAGTATACCATACACGTTAAAGTAATCAATTCATTTATACTTCATGTATTGTGTTTGTGTTCTGAAGACAAGTAACAGAAATGTACCTCATTTACTGATGCAGAGCCAATACAAGGGGACAAGTCAAGCAAGTCTCTCAAGGTAAGGATCTTGTTCCGAAGCTCAGTCATTATTATGAAGTTTCCTGCTACCCTACATGAATTACGAACCGTAGAACCTTTGGATTTAAAACTTTTTGATACTGTTATAGGAGGTGTTTTCTTCTTTTCTATAACAGGACTTCTTTTTGTTTCTTTCATGTCTTCTTCCTGCAAATATTTGCCGACTACTGTTATGGGTCGTTTGGGTAGGATGCATTAAAAAAAGTAATGCATAAGAAATAATCTCAGTATAACTAATACTAGCACTACTAATACATCATATTCATCACTATTCTCATGCACCCTACCAATTTTCTATATTTGTTTGTGCTTAAGATTATATTTATCACTATTCTCATGCACCCTACCAATTCATTGAAGTTTTTGTCAAGTCTATATATTTATTTCTTATTGAAAGAAACACTTTTTCTCAAGTTTTTGTCAGATATCATTATGCATTGGTTGTTATGTTCCTTCACCAAAAACTGATTTTCTCTAATCAAAACATGTTTTTATCACCTTATTGTTGTATGCAATCTTCTCCTCTCAAATCTTTTTTTTTATCCTTCTAGCTCTTCTTAATCTGTTCCATCATATGATGCAATTCATTAATCACTAGGTTTTCCTTTCCAAAAAAGAGAAAAAGAAAGAAAACAAGGAACATAGAGACAAAAAATGAAATGTTGGGAGAAGTCTTCATCCAAATTCAACATGTCCACCTTTGAGCCTTTTTTTTTTTAAATAACAAAGGCGAACTCGCAATCGCTACTTTTTGGGTGCGCACAAGGTAAACCCTCGCTCCTATGCATTAGCTTGCAAACAACATAGGAGAGCTAACCCTCATTAGGCTAGCCCGCTCCTATGAATATAGCTTTCTGGTATTTATAGGATTTTTCATGCACAAATTGACAGAACATTTATATTTTTCAATATGGTTGTAACATGTTCACACAACATCAGAAATTTGAAGGGGGAAAAAAGAAAAGTAAAAATGAAACATTTTTGAGTTTTTCTCAAGGATCTATCATATATGACATATATTTTGGGCTATGAAACTCAGTTATCAATTCAAAATCTTTATGAGGAGAAATCCTTTAATTGTGTATGTTGTTTAATTGGTTAATTTGTTTGATAATGTGGGGTACAATTGAAACTTTTTTGCATGGAATTATTACATATATTGAGAATGCAGAATTAAGATAAATTTACATTCTTTTTAAGATGATCATACATAACATGTTCAAACAAAAAAAATTAAAAGATTTAATAAAAAATAGAAGAAGAAAATCTTTAAAAAAATACCTCTAATATTGTGTTATGCTTCCTGCGTGAAAAGAAAGGAGGCACACCAAAGCATGCCCCAATGGCCATTTCAAATAAGTAATGCCAAGCCTTATACAAGATTGAAGAAAAACACAACAATAAAAAATTGAAAAATGATTTTACCAGGTCAAGTTTCTTTGTTATTTTGACAATTAAAAAACCAAAAATATTATTCGCTGACGCAAAAAATTGGTGAATAAAAACAATATAAAAATAGATATGATTAAATGAATGTTGAAGGAGGAGGAAGAACAAGAACATTCAATATTATAAAAGTTTCTTTCTTTGGCTGATTTTGATTAAAAAATAAGGTAGTAAAAATAATATTTGTAGGAAAATTGATAAATTAAGGTAGACTCATATAACGTGCAGAGCAAAAGAGGAATGAATAATATGATAGATAAGCTCTGGAGCCAACTGGGAAAATTGGTTAATCCAACTTATAACATGGACAAACACTTCTCTCTTTTGTTACCAAATTAGAGAGAGAGTGTTAAGACAAAAAAAATAAATTAAAATAATGGAGGTTAATTATACAAATTAATTTTCCTGGTTTTTTTTTGTAGGAAAAACCGTGTACGACCCCTAAATTTTTGGGTTTGTTAATATGTGTTGTTTTTATCTTTTTTTTTTTTTGATGATTTTGAGCTGTATCTGATGGGTACATTTCTTTATGAATGAAAGTTTATCCAAAGTCCTCAAATTAAGGGGTTTTTTAGGGTGTGTGTGGTACGAAAGAAAAATATTTTAGGGTGTGGGGTAAAAAAAAATTAATTTTTTAAATTTTTTTTGAGGGGGGTTGGGGTATGGAGAAAAAAAATTATAATTTGAAATTGATGAAGAGATTTGGAATATATATATATATATATATATATATATATATATATATATATATATATCTCAGGAAACTCATTTTTGGCAAATAAGTTGATTTGAAAAATATTTTTTAAAATATTTAAGCAACCAAATATGAGAAAATTAAAAAATATTTTTTCGATACAATCAGATTAATTGTGAAAAATGAGACGCCTCACTTTCATTGTAAATGACCTCAGGGCCGGGAGCTAAGGGAAGCAAGGGGCTTATTTGAATCCTTTTTATTGGAAAATTATATTTTACATAAATGGTTAAAATTATTTTTGAGGCAGCTATAATAGATGTTGAATTCTCTTCTATTATTATTTTTTATGTTAGTTATAAAAGGCTAAACTATACTAATATTATGAAAAATGTGTGTATAACTTAAATCGTAAAGCCTAAACACTGTCTTAGGGTGTCTTTTGTTTAGATTGTCACTGAGATACAAACTTATGATGCTTGTTTGGGACAGAAATTAAGAATAGTAAATCAACTGCACATGTTAGAACTTTGAAAAGTTCACCTGGTGCATTACCTAATAAAGTAACATTGTTCAGCATTACCTAATAAAGTAACATTGTTCAAACAACTGGTTCCTGGATCTTGGATAGAAAGTAAACTGAAAAAATAAGTACGAAAAGATGTAAGTTTCTTTGTTCTGAGTCTTAGTGGTGACTTGTCATTTGGGACATGCCTGCCTCAAATCAATTTAAAGAGACAGTTCAAGTAATAAATATTAATAAATAAGTGTACAGATAGATGTTAGAATGTTTGACAATTCCTGTGATTTCAACTGTCCCCTTTGATATATCATCCCGCTACTTTTTGGGTGCGCACAAGGTAAACCCTCGCTCCTATGCATTAGCTTGCAAACAACATAGGAGAGCTAACCCTCATTAGGCTAGCCCGCTCCTATGAATATAGCTTTCTGGTATTTATAGGATTTTTCATGCACAAATTGACAGAACATTTATAGTGAGAAAAAATGAATCATGTGACAATATATGGTAAAATGTGAGGATTATACAAAACTTATGTAAACAAGAAGAAATATGAGAAGACAGATGTTTATTACTCCAGAAAGTACCAAATCCTATCCTCACTTATCCAGCAAAAAGAAACAAGATTTGCTATTACAAGTTTTAACTCACAGACAGATTTACAAATAACTTTACACAACATATTAACAAATAGCAGTATACAAATAAATATAAAGCCTCAAATCAACTTTACTGGCAAAACCTTATGATGGGACATGAATGTCTAAATAAATGAGAAGGAACTGTCCTATTAAAGAAAGAATCTCTAATTTCCAACGAAATTATTTTATTTCTCCCAAGATATATTTGTCGGTAATCCAATGTGCACAAAGCAATGAGTCGTGGATGTTCCAAGTTCGCGCAAAACAATCAAATATTTTTAGGTCGGATCATAAGTTATATTTTTAGGTCGGATCATAAGTTTCCTTGGTGGGCTCCCCTTAATGCTTGACTTGAACTGGAAATGTGTGAACTTTGGATGAAGGTGATATCTTTGAAGCTGTTTTACTTCCTGCTGGCCCTTTCTTGGAAGCTGCTGGGGATGAGCCCTTAGCTGCAGTTCTTTCTGCAATCCTTTTTTGCCTCTCAATCACTAGTTCTTCCATTCTCTTGCGCATTTCTTCCTCCTATATAAACAATGCACATGAATGATATATCAGAAAGACAAAAATAATGGAGGCAAAAAAGGGCAAGCCCGGTGCACTAAAGCTCCCGCCATGCGCAGGGTCCGGGGAAGAGCCCGACCACAATAATGGAGGCAAAAACAACAAAAAAAATGAGGTTACTGGTTAATGTCGTACCCGATCTAATTTGCTCTTCTGGGTTGTCAGCTTGTTAGTAGGAGGAGACTTCTTGCTCTTTGCCAAAGCATCAATCCTGCTCCTTGACAGGGATCCAGGGGAGACTTTAGACCTTGCATCTTTCCCCGTCTTTGCAAGACCGTCCTTCTTAGTTGTGCTTTTACCTTTCACAGGAACATTTTGTTCAGGAGTCTTTATCTCGACGGTAGAAGATTTTTTATCAACTTGAACAAAAGAAGCTTCAATCTGAAAATCCAGTTCTGGTTGCCAAGATGCCTCAACAGGATCCAAACTTGGGTCTCTTGCAAGCACCACACAGAGGTCATCAGGTTGACTCGCCCCAGATGTATTACGCTTGGTTTTTGCAGATGGATCACCATTTTCAGCATTTTCTGCAGAAACCAAGACAGCGTCCATGACAATGTCTGTTTTCCACTGAGAGTCATAATGATCTTCATAAGATGGTCGAGACTGTACCATGAAAGAATCATCAATAGGAGCAGCTCTCACACTTTCATCTTGAGAGGAACTTTTCTGAGTTGACATGCTACTCTCATTGTCAAATATCATTCGCTTAGCCTCTTGAGTTTCTGAACTGCCAGAGTGGTTGACAACAAACCAATCTTCCCCATTACTATGCCTAATAGCAGAGGATTCAGAACCAAAATCAGATGGACTTCCCAATGTATTGCCTCCTGATGGTTCTCTGTGCGAAAATAGAAGATGCACATCTTCAGAAACTCCTTTCTTCAAACTTGGCCTCATATCCTCACCATTGGCAAAATCGACCATGCTAACCTTTCTGTCATTTACTTCATGATTTTTGCTCAGGAGAAGGGAATCATCAGTTGTCAGATGGTCTCTTCTGATCTTCTCACCAGAATTCTTGATTCCATGGACTTCATCCTGGAAGTTCAAAGGTAGCTGGTCACTAACCCCATTTGTACTTGACTCCTGCTCGCGACTCATCAGAATGTTCTGGAATGCATCCCAGGCGTTATTTCCTTTTGCTTTCTGAGCTAACTGTGGTGACATGCCCTCATTTAGGTCCATGCTACTATAACCATTTGATTCATTCTCTACAACAACATCCTGGTGTCCTCTATTCTTGTTTCTACGTCCTCTTGAGTTGTGGCGTTTCTCCAGTATTGCAACAGCATTATCTACTTGCTCCTTAATGGAATCTTCATTGAGTAAATGAGATTCATCGGAAGAAGAATCATAAGAAGATCCATCATTTTCGTCATTCTTTCTATTGGAAGCGATATAATTGATGTTGCGGATTACAACTGTTTTTGATGATTTCTTCTTGTGCTTTTTAGCATGTGAGCTCTCCCTTGAGGAATGTTTTTTCTCATGCTTCCTAACCTCATCTGAATCAGTTCCAGAATCAGAGGCATCCGACTCAGTTTGTTCATCATCTTCTGAACTGTCATGTTCTTTGGCTTTCTCCTTCTTCTTTGATTGTTTGTGAGAGTCCCTAACAGAACCATTTGTTGAGCCATTTACATTATGTGGCCACTGCATATGTGCTGGATAGTATTGTAAAGGATGCATGCCAGCAAAAGGCATTTGCTGAGCTGGGCCATGAAAGTTGTACATATACGGAGGAATCTGGTTCTGCCATGGCATCTGCATCTGAACTTTTGCTGACATGGATGGATCTGATGCAGGAAGATTCTGATCTGCGCATATAGCAGTTGACGTTACAAAATGAAAAAGGCGAGCCTATGCTGTAGACATACATTTATAAGCACATACATTGGTACATAAAATTTTTCTTATGTATAGCATATAGACTACCTAATATAGTTCTTATGATTCTTCTAAAATGAAGTGAATCTAAGCACACAGATGAGAAGTAATCAGTTAAAATTACAACCATTAAGGAAAACTTTCCCTTTTATATTTTGACTGAGATGAGCATAAGAGAGATGTCGGCTCAGACATGCAGTACCTGGCAAAGAGGACTCTGCTGATAGTGCAACTACCACCTAAACATAAATCTAGTGGGATCAATCAATGTTAGGAAGGAACAGATAGGATACCTTTGACACCATTTGAATTTGTTGATTCCTTAGAGTCAGAACTATCCAAAGAGCCATTATTGTCATATGCAAGAATAACACCTTGATTTCCTAAGTATGACAGATCCATTGGGGTACATGCCTTCATTGCAGCTACCTCATCCATCCATTGTCCATCTGTGTGCTTTTGCTTGTAAAGTTCCTTGAAATCAACACATGCATCCCTACAAGAAAGACAAGACTAGACACGTTGAAGTGACAAAAACCATGGAATTCTAACAGTCGACTCAGATGTCCTCCAGACTCTATTTTCCATAAGCACCAGAATGGAAACAAAGGTTCATAATGATTGGAACCTGCCATAAATATTTCTTCCAACTAAAGTAGTCGGAAATAAATTGGTGATCTAATTTACACCAACTGTTTTTCTTTATCTACATACATAAGCTACAAAAATGTAGGTTATGAAGACACTATACTCTTATCTTACCTAAGACGTAAGGCACCAAAAAAATTAGCAAACTGTAAGAGATCATCCAATTGGTCTATCTCAAAGCCTGCAACTGTTGCCCGTGCATAAGCCATGGCCTGCTCTTTCCTAAGTAATGCCTTTCGGGTATCCATGAGACGCTGAAGGTGAACCCTGAAACGATAAAAAACAAAATAACTCAGTACTACTCTCTGGCAGAGATGCATTGATAATTCACAGTTGCTTCCAAGGGAAGATAACTTACTTGGAGTTTTCTTTAGGTGCAGCATTATTAGCTTCTTCAACTTCAGATTTTGCCTAAAAAACCAATCAAAGTGAAATTTTCTAATGAGCTACTAGACTAAAAGAAAATTACTAGCCAAAAATCTAACTGTGATCAAGTAAAATACCTTGAACGAGTCATTTGATTTCCTGGTGCTCTCACTATTAGCTGGTGAGCTTCCTGCAAGACAAGCAACAAATGTACATTAGTTCAATCTGAATATGGTATGAACTTTTACTGAGAAAGGTACAAAAGTTATTCATCATGAAAAGAAGAAATCTAGAATTGACATATAATGGACAATGTGTATCTAAGTTGATGCCTACAGAAGGAGAACTTATAAGTATATCTAACCTTCCTCTGAATTGCCGTATGACAAATCATTGGATTGAATGGAACTCTCGATCTGTGAGATCTCTCGTTCCAACCGCATAAACCTCTCAAGAATTTCAGGTGTACTTACAAAGCGTACAAATCTGCCACGAACACAAAGAAAGCACAAGTAAATAAAATTGAGCCTTCCATTGCCTCAGCTTCACATTTATGATAGATCCAACAAGAATTCATTCTTTAGTATTCAGTTACCTAACAGTTTGCAATTAAAATAATGGAATGATTATGCAAAAATAACACTACCCTGTTTCCAAAAAGTCCAATGAGCAATTATATCTGGATAAGTGAAGTTATTAGCAAAGAGTAAGATTTAGACTACTTTTTAACCCATAATTACAATCTAATGATGCTTTATGACTAATTTTCCAATAAGGGACCTAAAGTAAGTTTTTAGTTACATTATCTTTCTTCTTTTAAGCTGAAGCTATAATTTAGAACCTACATCATAAGTCATAACTCATAACCAATCAATCATATACCAGCAAGATCATCTGCAAGAAACTTTCAGCAATTCCAGAAGTTCCACATGATTCAAGTGACAAGTAGGTACTAATGAACAATGATTGTAGCGGAATTTCACAAATGGGGTCTGACAAGGGTGAAATGTAAGTAGATCTTACCACTACCTCACTAGGTAGTTTCCGGATAACCCTCGTCTCAAAGATATCAAATGACAATAACTACTAAAAGGTTGGAACTTTTCAAAAATCAGATAAAAATTATACCTTTGGAATGTGGCTTTGGTGAACCAATAGGCATGAGTTGAAGGTGGCCTCATAGTGATTGAATACCCACCTTTTGGAATCTGATCTTTAGCAAATTTCAAGTGAGAAATGAAAGGTTCCACCAACCCAGATGCCAATTTCTCATTTTTACCACCAGAAAACACCACAAGATCACATCTTTTTCAATACCCACAAACCAAAAACAGAAAAAGATCAAATCTTTATCAGTTTCCATGACAATACAACCTAAAAAACAGTTAACAACAATGGGGGGATGTGTGGGGGGGTGGGGTGAGAACCAACCTTGTTCTAGTTGGGGTGAGCTGAAACAGTGCATAATCAAGAAGGGTATTGGAATCCATGTTCAACTAAAGCAAAAGCTTATTGGAGAAAGGGAAAAAAATGGGTGAAACAACAGAAGAGAAGAAGATGAAACTCAAATAGCAAAAGAAATGTTTGCAAAGAACAAAGACATGTTCAAGAACGTGACATTGAGAAATCTTTTTGTTGAAGATGAACTGTAAATGGAAGAGATTGCCAGCAAGAATTGCACATGGAAAGATTTTTTGAGCTTGTGAAGCATAGGCTATAAACATTTTATTTTATTTTTGACAATATGGGTGTGGTCCCACATTTTCCCTTTCAATTATTTCAATTTTATTCCAAGTGCCCATTATCTCTTTGTCTTCACTCTTTCTTTCATGAAATTATTTTTTAAAGAAAAATCTATAGACCCCTCTTAGGAAAAAAAAAATGTAAATTTGAAGATTTAAAAAAAAAAGTGAACCGACAGTTTTTCATTTTGTCTTTTCAAATTTAATATGTATGAGTATATATACTTTATGTCAAAGAAGAATAGTATTATGCACAAAGTTTTTGCATTTAAAGTTGGTAATACAAATGGTTTATTATATTAGTAAAAAATACTTTCTATTGTCAAATTTTATGTGACAATATCCAAGTGAATATGAAGTTTAGATAAATTTTAAAAAATATATTAATATTTATGTGAGTATAAATAATATATTATTCAGGACAAATATATTGGGAATGCTACCATCCAATCCATGGCAAGGCCCATGAGGTATCATAAAGTTGCATATTTGCTATCAATCATAGCTTTTGGCATGATGATAAATATTTGATCCTAACAAGTGGTATCAGAGCTAAAGTCTGACAAATAAAAAATAAAAAATCAAATTATAAATATATTATGCATGACATAAGTGAAAGAGTGTCAATTTATATAAATATTAAAACCTGTCATTATTTCAGGAGTAAATAATCTTGTTTTTCTTTTTAAATTATTTCATTAACTTTTCTGTTGTTAATTATGATGATATATATGATCATGCATGAACATAAGCTGTGTATGGTTGCTTTAAAGGATCTTGAAAAGGATAGTTTTCCTTCTAATGGGTCCAGAATTAAGATCTCTGACTTTATAATCATCATTATGTTTGCATATTTTTTTAACTCTATTTAGGAAATAATTGTAGGTAATATATACATGTTGATGAGCTGGAAAAGATATAATTAATTAGGATTAGTTGAGAGGTCTACGTCTAATTTAACCACACAGTCTCACTTAATTGATGAGAAAATGGACTAATGGTGTCGGAGTGCCATTATTTTAATTCATTTACATGTTAATTATTGGGATCACTCATTATTTTACTTTTGTTAATTATATTCTTGTGAAAGGGAAAATTTTTTAATTTTGAATTTTAACTTCCCTGTATTACATCGTGTACTTCTTTTCTTTTATCACCAAAGACAATAATGAAATAGTGAGTACTCATTTATTCTTAGCTAAAGAACACAAATTCAAGCATCGCGTCCAAAAATTTTTTGTGATAAAAGTTGAATGTTTCAATAAAAAAACTGAATTAGTTGAAATTGATTATAACGTACACCGCATGAAAAATAAGAAAAAAATCATATAATCTTTTGTTAATTATTTATTAGTAACATACATTAAAGTTGCAGCCATAAATATTTTCTCCATCTCACATGAATATCATTTTTTTTAGAGTCAATTTGATTAATCTTCAAAATTAAGTTGGATTAAATTAAATTCAATATTTTAAAATCATACGAAAAGAATTGCTATAAGTTATAATTTTTCTCATATTAAAATAATTTTAAAATATTAATTTAAAAAATTATATAATTTGAATTTCGAAAATAAAAAGCAATCAAAAAAAAATTGTAAGACAAATGGATTTAAACATTAGGGTTAATTATAAGAAAATTAACTTAAATAATCCTCTCCCTACCCCCAAAAATAAGGACTTGAAATATTCTTTTAACTTCCCCTTTATTATATGTTGTGTGATCCCTTCAACTTTTCTAGTAAGGGAAAAAAATCACACGAAATGAAAAGAATAGATGAATCTAATTCAGACCGATAATAAAATGATCGACGTATGTCTCGTAAATAATAAATAAAATTAGTAATTTAAATAATAAACAATCAACTTATCATATACAACAACGTAACATACATATTCAATTTAATCTCATAAATAAAATATGAATAAAAATAACCGTACACAAATTTTATCCTTATTCAATAATCGTAACTCGTGATTATTAAAAACATGGGCATCTGAATTTTAAGAAAAAGGGCACAGTGTTGCTTCTGATCAAAGGCAGGAACAAGCAAGTTATATTAAATGACGACTCCTGCATGATTCCTCAAACAACTTTTTTTTTTTTTTTGAATGTTTGAGTGACAAAGTGTAGTATCCAAGATTGCAGATGTACAAATATTAATATATATTATAATTGACATATTAATGTACAAATAAATATTATAGTTGATCATTACATATTAATGTACAAATAAATATATATTATAGTTGACAATCTTACTAGTTATAAAAATAGCTACGTCCATCGTCAGCTCTTTTGCATCTATTTTCTTACTTTACTTAATTATGAAACTTATTTTTTTTTGTACTTCATAGGGGCGCAATTAGATAACTTGGAAGGCTAATCTATGAATATTTTTTCGACAACAATAACATACGTAGTGAAATCTCATAAGTAGAATCTGAAAGGTAACTGTACGCAAACCTTACCACTACCTCATAGAGATAGAGAGACTGTTTTCAGAAGACCCTAAATTCAAATATATAAGCTCTAAAAGCAAAAAAATACTAGATATAAAAACGATTATAGTAGAAAGGAATTGAAAACTCATAAATATAATATAGTTACTATTTTTTCCAAATGTTTAAAAATATTTTAATCAATCGAACATTGAAAAATATTTGAAATTACGTACTGCAAATCAAGTGCATGTCCAACTCAATACAGTATTATTTATAGGAAGAAATTGGCACATAGTTATTTTTGGATTGCTCATAAAGTTTTTTAGCCAATGTGTTACAATTATTGAGTGTATAAGCCGATCACCTTTTAATATGAAAATTAAAGTATGACAAAGTATTGCAATTCAAAACACGAAAAAATGCGTCTATTTTTTTAAAATCAAAATCTAAATATTTATTATTTTTATTTTATAAATTATGATTTGTGAAGTCTGAACAAATTTTCATATTTAAACTATGAAAATTTGAAACTTTATGAATCAAAGTTCCACTTGTCATTATTATACAAAAAGATGAAATTAAAAATATAACTTCTTTTTGCCATTCATAATTAGACAGGACCAAAAAGGTTAGAAAAGTACAAGACAATGAGGATAATTTAGAGGTTCATTTTATTAATTACTAAAAAATAGGTTTCTCATAAAAAAAAAACCAACTCCATGATATAATAAAAGGCAATATCCATCATTTTCGCATTATTTATTACTCTTATCACCTTTTGATTTGACATAATATTTAAGATTTTTTTAATATTTATGATCTAAAATTATTTTTAGATATTTGTATGATTGAGAATAATTTTATTACGAATAAAAAAGAATTTTAAAAGTATATTATTTTCAATTTAAATAAAATAATTTTTTAAAATAAATTAAAATAAAAAAATATCACGTAAAACGAAATAAAGCATCTACGTAGAAACAAAAGACTAAATCATCTAACCGTAATTTCCAGACAGCCAAGATCCAGCTAATATATATATGCTTTAGCAACTTGCAGGGGTAGTGACATTCAAATCATCACCAATAAAAAAAATAAAAATTAATAAATACAAAAATAATTTCATTGGGCAGCTAGCTTTTAAACTAATAAATACAGAAATAATTTCATTGGGTTGCTAGCTTTTGGCACAAATAGCTTTATATAGCAGCCAAAATGTACACAGAAATAAATAAATAAATAAATTACATAGAAACTTACAAACTATAATTGTTTTTAACTCTTTCTACTTAATTTAGTTACATGATATATTTTTTTTCTTTGATTTACACAATCAATGATGATTATTTGATAAAATGATATACGATCACAAATATTTAATTTAATATTATTTAAAATATTAGTTTAAATTTTATATTTAATCAATTATCATCTAAGCGAAGAAATAGATAAATACCGACAATCATTTCGTGATAGATGAAATTAAAAATTGAATATATCCAGAAGGAATACACAACGTACACATCTTTTGTAAAAAAATGTTTTTCCTAAATAACATCAAATGCAGTAGTAATATTTTTTTTTTAAATAGGTATTTTCTCCGTTTCATTATCCTATTTTTCTTTTTAATCCATTCAAAAAAATGTCTCTTCTTCTATTTAGCAACCTTTTAATTTTAACTTTCCACATAATACATTGAATATCACAAGATTAAAAGACATTTTGATATATTTGACATATTTTTTATTTGAGATTACACTATTTAAAAATCTTTTTGTTTTCTCAAATTTCATAACAAGTTAAAATAGGACAAACAAATTGAAATGGATGAATATTTTTGGACACTTCTTTGAAAAAAATTATCTCTATATACAATTTATTTTATCATATTTTCTAAAATTCCCTACTATTTGAAAAAATTACAAAAATTCATACTCTCTTATATTTTTCTTATATATTACTATACGCAATGTATCAATTGGATACATTGCTTTACGTAATGTATTGGGACGTCGAATACATATGCGATGTCTCAGTGGCATTTAAATTTTTTTTATAATTTGAAAAAAAGAGTAAGAATTGAATGTAATTAAGTCATCGCATTTATGGGCCAATAGAGTAAGGATGTCTTTTATTTTACAAGCCCAAACTCTAGTGCAATTCCAAGTCCAACTCTGTCTATGACATAAGAGAAGGTCAAACTAATAACAAAAGTAATACTATAAAATTTTGTTAAATATTTGGTGCTTATTTAATTATAATTCTTTTTACTATATGCTTTTCCAGTCGTGTGCATTATTTTTTTGGCTATTAGCAGAAACGTCTAAAATTTTGAATGACGCACATAATTATAAATTCCCCTCATGCATATTTGCCTTCTACTGACCAAGTCAATTTGGGCAGCCCAAAAGGAATAAATTACACTTTGAACGAAAAGAGGGATCTTTAATTAATTTTTTATTATTACCAATCAAAGTTGTGTCTAATCGCGCATAAAAGTGCATAACTTGTTAAGATATTTTCACACAAAAATAGAAGGAATAATTATCTAATTACGCTTTTATGTGTGAAAATAGAAGAAATATTTTATGTGTAAAAATAGAAGGAATAATTATCTAATTACAAATATGTGTGAAAATAGAAGGAATAATTATCTAATTACACTCTTTTATCTTGCCATATTTTTTAAGGAATTTTTGTAAATTAGAAAAGGGTGAAAAAATAATAATTAACTATTTACACTGTATAACTTATGTAAACTCTACAAAATATAAATTTATTGCTCCAAAAAAAATTATTTATCTTGAACGACAAAACTAAAGAACAATACAAAATAAGAATAGAAGTGCAAATGAATGTCATAGGATCCCAACAAAGTTTAAGCAATTTAATTTAAATAAAATGGGACAAGTATAGAGATAATATATATATACAATGTATATATATGTGTGTGTTCCAACATATTTAATTAAGTGTCTCATTTATGTGTCATAATTCATCAGATTTTGAGAGTAAAAATGCTTACAAATTATCGTTGGAAGCTTTAATATATATTGTTGAAATAAATTTTGTATTTGAAACCTACTTAGTCATGATAAATGAGAATTTTAAAAAACATATGAAAAATTTATAGAGGAATACTCTGGAAATTTGTGGGCAGCTACATAAAACTGCCAATTACTTAAGAGTTATAATGTGGAAGCCTTGAATGGTCACACAAATTAATGTTGTTTGTCCAACAAGTTTTTGTTTACAAATACAAACGACTGAATTACATTGTAAAGTTTTTGTTTGTCCAACAACTTTTTGCATTTTCTTGTAGTTCAATTTTTGTGTACTTGAGCAAGGACTATGAAAACAACTTCTTCTTGTTCTATAACCACACTAGATACAAGACCCCGTGCAAATATGAGTTCAATATATGTTATTTTAGTTATATCAATTATGTGACACGGATAAAATTAAAAGAGTCAATTTTTTTATGATTTTAAAGCATTTTTAGTTATTAATTATTCTGATTTATAGGACTATTTTAACGTAATTTAAAAAATATATATATTACTTCCTTTGTCCCAATTTATATAACATATGTGAAGTTTTGAGAGTTAATTACATTTTTTAAAATAATTTTAAAGCATTTTTAGCTATTGATTATTCTAATTTACAGTACTATTTTAACATAATTTTTTAAAAGTATATATTACTTCGTTTGTCTTAATTTATATGGCATATGTGAAGTTTTGCGAGTCAACCAAATGTTTAATATATTTTAAAAATATTTTAAATTATTAATTATTGTGATTATAGTAGTTAATGCAATTTTTAAATAACATATATGTATTACTTGTTTTGTCTCAATTTATGTTGCACATTGAAATTTTGAATGTCGAGCAAATTTTTAAAAATATTAAGCTATTAGTTATTGTAATTTGTAGTAATCTTAATGTAATTTTCAAATAATATATATTACTCTCTTTATCCCAATTTGTGCGGAATAGGTAAATTTTTGAAAGTCTATTAAATCTTTAATATGTTTATTAAATATCTTGAATTTTTAATTATTGTGATTCACCATGATATAACTGTTTAGTAACTATATGAAATAGTAATAGGCAAATTAACAGAGATCAAGTAACATGAAACAACAATGATAAGTAAAATTAACGGATAAATCAAGTCCATATACGTAGAATATGATGACGTGTTTGGATTAGTTGCTTATTTAAGTATTTTAAGGAGCCTCAAACTTGAATATATGTACCAAATTATATGAGAACTTAAGTGATAAATAAATATAGGCAAAATTGAATCTTGAAATATGACACACCTCAAGTTACCTCCAAAGCTTTTTTTATTCACTTAACTATGGTTATGATACTAATTCATGTAATATAATCCTAAACAACAACAATAATATACTCAATGAAATCTCATAAGTGAAGTATTAAGAGGGTAAAATGTACGCAGAACGCGAGGTTATTTTTAGAAGACCCTCAACACAAATATATCAGTCCAAAAGCAAAAAATACTAGATACGAAAATAACTATAGTGAAAAATAATTGAAAACTCATAAATACAATATGAGTAGCAAAATAAGTGACGGTCATTAATAACACAATATATAACTATCGTAGTTGATGAAATGTAGAGAAAGTGTAATTGGAGGGAGGGGGGAGGTCAAATCCATACATGTTTGCGTAAGACATGATTAAAACCCGTCTGAAAAATTCTTTGTATTTACTAATTAAGAAAGAAGATTGATTAGTGATATTGGAGGTCCGACGAGTTAATCAAACATAACGGTTTATAAGATATGTGGAAAGTTATTATATAATATAGTTAAATATTGTCTGCTCATATATTGAATAGTCATATATATCCGACTTCGACTTAAACTTTGGACACGATCGATCTGATGTTAGAAAATTTGGTAATTTCCCACTTTTGACCAATCTGGCCTCCCAAAATAGATTCATAAATGAAAAAATCAGGTAATTTAAATGAAGTAATATCATGGAAATTAAAGAACGTTGGAATAAAAATTTTAAGATGTGAAATTCACATCATCTTTTTTCAAGATATATCACGTCAAATTACTACTTTCGGTCTTGTACATAAAATTACTACATGCAGAAGCTCATGAAAGCCATAAAAATTACTCTTTTCGTCTCATGACACTCTTTACTTTTTAATTGATATAATCTTACTAGAATTAAAAAGAATTTAATTTTAAAATTCTTCTTTTACCCTTAATAAAATGATTTTCAACCATACAAACTTCTATGGATAATTTTAGACCACAAGTTTCTAAATTATTTCTTTTTTTCGTTAGACACATTACTAAATCAAATAATGACAAATAAAATGAGATGGAGGAATTACTTAATTTACTATTAGTATTAATCTTTCAAATTAAGATTTGAGCCAATCTTGCTTTTCTAGGGGTGTAATAAAAGAAATCTAACTTTCACTACTAAATAAATATTTAAAATGAGGGCTAAAACTGACGGATGATCTCAATTTTTTTTCCTAAAACAGATCTAAAATCGTCGAACTCGATTATGTCAGAAAATAATGAATTGGTTTAAGAAAACCAACAAATTGCCATAGTTAAAATCAAGAAACATTGGTTGGTTTGTCTGTAGATCTTGTGTGTGTGTATAGGTAGCAACTTGGAATCACACAAGTATTTGCTCTGACATTACATAATTTTACCGCTAAACCGCACATGCATTTGGACCGGTTTTTAGACCTTAAAAATCAATGGAGTCTTTTGATCTTTGGAAAAAAAAATCGAGGAACTCTAACGATTTTCTTATAAAAAATAAAAATAAAAATAAAACCAGATCCTTATATAATTTTCACACAATTTTGCCCATGGACATCAATCGATCTTTTTAAATTTTTATCTTTTTGCGATTCATGAGTTATTTTTTTCGTATCATAACCCTATTTGCAATTACACTTTATTTATGTAATTCTAATTTAGTTCATCATTAAGTTAGATATTGAATCCGAATAGTACACATAAAAGTTCTTACTTTATAAGTTATCTTAGATCGAACCTCAAATAACAGATCATTATTAATTTGGGATAATTTTTTTATTGATAGCAATCAACATACAATTTTTATTTATATATGTGTGTATTTTTGTAACTCTAACATTCTTAGAAAGAAAACTGAAGCAAATTCAAGAATTCTTTTTATGAAGAAAATTCAAAAACTCTTATTATTATCAAACTCAAAAAAAGGTTGGGCAATTAAAAATTAAAATACTCCGAAAAAGCGTGTTTGAAGGATTAAACTCCCCCATGAACCCTTGAGAGTCAAAAAATTCAAAGGCTTTTACTCTTTTTCTCCCTTCTTGTCAAGTGTCAAAGCAAATACTAGTATTTTCTTGAGTTCCAATCTCAATAGTAGAAAAGTAGCCAAGACCTTAAGAAATGAATGATCAAACCTAAGAATTTATATTGCACATTTTAAAATTTACATTAGTATAAATAGCCTATAGGAGAATAGGTCATGTGTACTCATTCAATACACAAAAATAAAACAAATCAAAAACGTCGTTTTAACTTCTTGATAGGGCCATGCAACGTTTAATACCATCTTCTTCCTCCTCCGGCAAAAATGTGTGCAACCAAATTCTCCGGCTGGGGAAAAATGTCGAACCGGTGAAGCCTCGTGCACCGTGCGACGTGTTCATTAACCACCGGGGAATCGACACGAAGCGAAATGTCGCCGGGTTGTTGTACGAACATATTAAAAATAACATTGGGCTTCGTCCGTTTTTGGACAGCAAAAACATGAAGCCCGGTGATAAATTGTTCGATAAAATCGACCCCGCGATTCGCCATTGTAAAATCGGGGTGGCCATTTTTTCACCTCAGTATTGTCATTCCTATTTTTGTTTACATGAGTTGTCTCTAATGATGGAATCGAAAAAGAGGATTATCCCTGTTTTTTGCGATGTAAAGCCTTCTGAGCTTGTTGTTAATAAGGATTTGAATCTTAATTTTCCAAATAAGGATTTGGAGAAATTTAAGTTGGCGCTTGAGGAGGCAAAATACACCGTTGGACTTACATTTGATACCTTAAAAGGGTGAGTAACTACATTTTTTTGTTAAAATTACCATCCTAATTCACATCTCATACTTTTCTTTTTTCATATCTTCTTATTTAGAAGTTACATATAGATCTCAAAAAACCCAAAAAAGCAAAAAAAAGACTTTGTTTTTTCTTAAATTTTGTGTCCAATTAGACAAAACAAGTACTCCCTGTGTCCCACTTTATAAGTAAATCTAAAAAAAATATATTTAGTAATAATTTAATTTTAAAATATTCATTTTATTTTTAATGAAATAATTTTTAACCATAGAAATACTTATGACTTTTTTAGATCATGAATATCAAAAGTTTTTATTTTTCTTGTTAAACTTTATATCAAGTCAAAGTCACTAATATAAATTGAAACCGAGGGAGAACTATATCTGCTCAATGACACGGTTTCCTTTTGCACAATTTAAATAATGGTAGCATTCTTAACTGCTATATATCTTTCAGCTTTATTGACCAAATAGTCTTCATTTTAAATACGTGCAGTTTTCTTGCACTATTCACTTGACACCATTATTATGAGGCTATTTGAAAATATTAACTCTTTTTTAAAAATGTTTATTAGAATACGTGTGACATAGCGTATGATGACCTTTTTTTTACACAACGGAAAAGCAGAATGGATAACCAAATTATACGTTACATTATAACTATATTTTTATTGACAAAGATTATATTGGTTTGTTAGAACTTTATTATTACTTGTTTGAGCATGATTTATACATTATTATTGTATTAGAATTACTATAATCTAACATGGTTAATTAAATAACGTTGTTTTGTGAAGGGACTGGTCGGATTTTTTGGTGAAAGCTTCAGATGCAATAATGCAGAACTTGTACGAGGTAGAAAGAGAGAAGTTCATCAACAGAAAGAAATATATTCGTCGACAACAACTATTACATAACTATTGATCGAAAAAAGGATATATATATATATATATATATATATACACACACACAAAATAAATTCGTACACGAAGATTGCTCGAGTGTTAAGCACCTTCTGCCTTTGAGGAAGACTCAAAAATGGAAGCTCCTAGAATGGGAAGGGTAACAAAAAATAAAATCTAATAAATTCAAATTCATTTGTTTTTTAATTAGTTCAATTCTTTTCTGAACAGAAGTCCTTTAATTAGGAAGATTCAAATTAAAGGACTTGTTCCTAGCTAACACATTAATCAATATTCATTTTTTTTTCTTTAATAATTTGTCATGTAATAATAATAATGTGTTTAGATTATTTTTTTTTCGTCTATGTAATCCATCAAATCAATGTTATGCAATGCATAGATGATTCAAGATACAGATTCTACATTTAATGCACTTTTTATCTTCTTTAGTTTTATCGTTCTTACTATATACATATATATATATAGTTGAAAATTTTTCACTTTTTGTAGTCCGACATTTTAAATATTCTATGTTTTTGTACTTTGAGGTTTGACCTATTTGGTATTATTGTGGTAGATATTTTTTTTTTCTTTGAACTGGACAAAATAGAATAAGTCACATTTATGGTAAGCCTTATCAAACTTTTTTTGTTCACGTCAAATCGATTTTTAATTATCAGAAATATTTAATGGGTCGGATATTATATAAAGTAATTTTACTCCACTATTAATAAGAGGAAAATGCATTTGTATATGAGAAGGATTACAATTTAAACTATAATATTTTTATATTATTTAAAAGTATGATATGAGGATCACGATTAGATATTTTTATTTTTTAATATAATTTTATGTCATACTTTAAAACTTGATTGGATTTTGTGTAGTAATAATATCGCAATGAGCATTTGCTGACAGCTTGGCAAACGTATATGATCAATAATGATTTCACTAAGATTAGTTCTCTGTTAGGAAAAAAAAATACTCCCTCCAATCATTTTTACTTGTCATTATTTCACTTATCGAGATCAAACTATATAAATTTTGATCAATATTTTAAGATGTATTTTTCATTATATTAATATGAGATAATGAGAAGGATTACAACTTGTAGCATTTTTCATATAGTTTTCAACCATCTAAAAATTTTAGATTTCAAATATTAAATTTAGTTACTTCAATTTAGTTTTGAAGTTTAGACCTCAAAAAATAAAATGATGACAAGTAAAATTGAACACAGGCAGGGGCGGACCTAGAGTGTGGGGAGGGAACCCCCTTGGCAAAAAAATTACATGGTATATATAGGGTAAATTTTCTATATTTTCGTATATATATTAAATTTGAACCCCTTAAACAATAAGCAAAGTCCAGAATGAACCTTTATACTCAGAGTTCAAATTTCACTTAAAGCATTATTTTTTTGGCTTCTCTTAATTATTTTTTTCATTTAATTTCGATTTTGAAAATAATATTAGAATATGTATTACTATTTCCTTTAGAAATTGTATTTTGTTAGTTTATTCACATATTTATATTTTTATATTTTAAATCTCATAAATTAAAATCGTAGATCATATGGCGTAATAAACAAGCACAAATAACCTACATTTTTAAATACTCTTAAAATGTATCAAATATGTAAATCTTAGTCCGATCGTCACAATTG
>DF358249.1:0-36915 GCA_000787875.1 Solanum virginianum
CATTGCCAAAAATTGACAAGGTAAAATTTTCATTTATTCATCAAAAGAAACATCCCTTTTGAAGCCATAATTGATTTTCTTTCATACCTAACATAATGCATCAAAGGATATAGGTATTTTATATAGATATTTATCATGTACTGTTGCATGATAAGCATAATTATAAATTTGTACTGATGATTCTAGAATTAAGTTGGGTGTAAGTATTTTTAAAAAATTTTGATAATAGAAATTTGGAGTGAGCAAATCATAGATATTTTATATGAATATTAATCATTTATTCTTGCATGATGAGAATAATTACACATTTTCCCTTGGTTGTCCATAAATTAACCTTTCTATATAATAGAAATAAAAGAGTATATATGTATATATGTATATTTTGAATTTACCTGGACATTATCTTATAAGAAAAATGTCAAACAAATCCTAATAAGTTCTAATTAGTGATCCCACGATATTAGCGGGTATCCTCAAAGCCATCGTTTAATTTCTTTTATCTTTTCTTCTTAATTTCTTGCTATATTAGTAACATCCCTAAATCATTTTTCTAGTGATTTGGCTGGCCTAAGTTGTTTTGCATTGTCGCAAATTTACAACGTGTGCTTTTTCTATTTTGACAAGAAATAATAAATTTGTTTGATCGAACAATTGTGATCTAAGATATGAATCAAACAGAGATACATAGAGTTTTTCATATGTTTGATCGAAATGGGAACGGAAAAATTACAAAGAAGGAACTTAGCGATTCGTTGCAGAATTTGGGAATTTATATTCCTAAAATGGAACTAGTGCAAATGATCGAAAAGATAGATATAAATCGAGATGGATTTGTTGATATGGAGGAATTTGGGACATTGTACCAATCGATAATGCACGATAGAGATGAAGAAGAAGACATAAAAGAAGCTTTTAATGTTTTCGATCAAAACAGGGATGGGTTCATCACGGTGGAGGAATTGAGATCCGTTTTGTCATCATTGGGTTTGAAACAGGGAAAGACACCAGAAGATTGCAAGAGAATGATCATGAAAGTTGATGTGGATGGTGATGGAATGGTTGATTACAAGGAATTTAGACAAATGATGAAAAGTGGTGGATTTGCTTCTTTTAGCTCAAGATGATATCAAACAAAATTAAAAAAAAAGCTACTCCTAACTATTTGATTTCTTCGAGAAAATATATTTAAAATGAATACTCTATGTAGATACAGGAATTAGCCTGCTAGCCTTTTGTATAGAAGAAGAGCTATTGCACCACTTATCTCCTAAATAGTTTGGTCAAATATATAGTTGAATGTATGAATTTTTATTTTCTTTAAAGAAGTCAATGGTTGGGTCTAGGTTTGTATATTAGATTTAGGGTTTGGGATATGTTTATTTCAGTTCATATGTAAAGATATATAGCTCTCTATTTCTGTGCACATGTTGTTATAATATATTAATCAGGTTGTGCTATTAATTTTCATTGATTATATGTCTATGTTTTTACACTTCTTTTGAGAGGATATGTATATTTTCTTGTTTTATTCATTCAATCAATGTTCATATTGTTGCTCAATTATTATAATTAGCTGCACAAGTAGTTCTCTCTAATTTCTCCTTCAATTGCAAAAAGAAATCTGCACATATAATGAAATAATTTAATTAATGCAAACTCCATTATATGATATTCTATATTCATATTTAGGCACAAAAAATTATGTCATTAGTTTGTATGTACCATTAAAATGACATTATGAACTTAAAAAATCAAGCACATGGACAGCATTAAAAATGAAATATTTATTTATATTTTTTCATTCAGTGTCCAAAGTTCGCATTGCAATTTTCTTTATATTCAGGACTTAAATCTGAGACTTTTGATTGACGGTAAAACAATTCCACCACTACACCACAACCATGTTGATATGAAATGTTTCTTAATTATCATATTACCTAACCTAAGTGACATAATATCTTGCTAGATGCAATCAAAATTCACTTTCCATACAAACTGCTAACATTAAGAGAGTTGAAATTAAGGGATTCTTGTTTTTTTTTTTTAATCGAAGGATCAATTAGACAAATTATTAAAGGTATACATATGCAGAAGGGAAGAGATAAATTTGACGATACTCAATCTGATACATTATCTAAGAGTTGTTCTTATTGAATGGTTTAACTATTTAAAAATTATTTCTATAACATACATTTTTCGCTAACATGACAAAGTGAATATAATAAACCTAAAATCAACGTGTGAAGGCTATAATAGGAATAAGTATATGTTGTAAGAAAGTGTTAAAATAAATAATGTGAACATGGATGAAAAGGCCTAGACAAATAGGGAGTCGGGAGAATGAACTACAATAGGTTTCGAGGAAAGCACATAAAAATGGACAACACGCTGAAATTCTGGAATGGTTATACGTAGCAAGTGTCTTCCATATCTGGGATGAAAGAAATTCAAGATGTTTCTCACAAAATTGCACATAGCATGAGTATTCTAGTAGTTGATCTTCACGAAACCTATCTATACGATTCGTAGAATGCTCTACGACTCATATGCATATATTATTGAGTTGATCTTTAGAATTCATTCCTCACTGGAATTCATCACGAGACATCCTTTACGACTCCTAGAATGCTCTACGATCCATAGAGGGTCTCGTAAATCGTCAAAAACTAGCAACTTCTGCAATATTGCCCAAAATCATAGCTAACGTGTAATCTTGCAAATCTAAACACAAAAACACATAAAACCAACAAATATTGAATTGACAACATACTAAAAATTCTAAGTTTTAAGCATCAAATGTGATGTATTTTGGCAGCATATCAAGGAGCTTCGGTCCCTACATGGTTAGGTCATGTAGGCAAAAAGTATGTGTTAGTACTTGGAATGTACTAAGTATGTGGGGTGCAATTCAACAAAGACATAATCCATAGTTAAACAATATACATAATCATAGTCAACATATATAAGCTCAATATGACATGAATGTTCAATGCCTTAATAAAAAAATGCATGAGGATAGCCAAGTCATAAATCATATCATACTTAGATGGGAAGGGACCATAACCGACATATAAAACCAAGCAAGCTACTACCTAGAATCCTGAAGTTCACTCCACATCGAACAAGGAGTGGTCTACTTTACCAAGGTAAACCAAACACTTCACCTTACGGGCACTTACCCCATTTTGGAGAGTGTTTCACAAATGTTTTATGGGAACACCACCCTATTTGATTAATATAGAAGATGAGCTTTACGAGAATACCACCCTTTTTGGTCAATCATGTAACAAGAGATATATGGATCCATTAGCTAATCACAAACCTATGATGGCAACATAGTTAAGGGACAGTGGTTATTGATCACGCTCAAACAGTACCTCTCATTTTCAGGATAAAGCGATTGTTGTCAAAACTAAAACCTAACCGTAGGTTAAGGTCGAATCACAAGGGAACACGAGATTTTACCACCTTGATTCACCAAAAATCATTTCAAGCATCAAATAACTCTATTCTTAGGAATGGGGGGGTGGGTTTGCAATAGCTGGTATTAACTAAAACTATTCTAGTAAAACGAAGAGACAATCAAATTGGAGAGCAACTTGGGAAATTGTGTTCCCCATAATTCACTAACTCGAACACCATGGATAACACAACCCAAATTAGGAAATTGAATGAAGGACCGTAACTTAAGTTCTTCCAACCCTGGGGCAAAGGCAAAGGTCGAATTTTACTATGGTGCTTGGCCGGCTACCATAGTGTGCCAACTAACCGTTACTTATTGTCCCAGTCAACCTCTTCTTGGCCGGTTTAGAAGAGAACACATCAATCAAATTTTGTCACCCATTTTCTTTTCCTATTCATCGCTACCTTGATCAAGATCATGACACTACGCAGGGTTTAATGTTGGCCACCATTAAACAACAAGCAAAATGAAGAAAAATGGATAATACATGCAAATACCCAATTCAAGAAGTGCAAACAATTCGAGTTTTCTAAGTTAGCTACTCATAGTTCCCACAACCCCAAGTTGCGTGGGTTTAGCTACTCATGACTTGGGCAAGAAAATAAATAATGAATAAAATAAACATAATTGAGAAATTACTCAAGAAGAATGAAGAATAATAAAACCACCTTTGAATTTGGATTCACAAGCTTGAATGATGAAATTAGCCTACAAGTGATTCCAATCTCCCAATTTGATTCTCAAAGTAAAACCCTAGTTTTCTACTCTAAAACCCTCTCTAAAATCTAAACTATCAAGAATTATGAAAAAGCTACTTCTAAAACCCTAATATATACTATTTATACTATTTACAAAAAGGTCCTTAAAATAATTAGAAAATTTAGTTGGCGTCTGCTACGGCTTTTAGGCACCTACCTATGAGCCATAATTGGGCTTTTTATACTATTTACAAAAAGGTCCTTAAAATAATTAGAAAATTTAGTTGGCGTCTGCTACGGCTTGTAGGCACCTACCTATGAGCCATAATTGGGCTTTCGTGGTCAGCACATGGATTTTGAACTTCGCTGCTACAATCCACCTCTATGAGTCATAGTCTGATCTACGACTCATAGTGCCTTTTCGTAGTCCATGCTTGTATTTCTTGGTCCAATTCTCAGTAACACTAGAAATTGCTATGAGTCCTACTCCTACGAGTTGTAGTAAGACGTACGACTCGTAACTTGGTCTTGTATAGCTGACCTTCAGAAAATCAAATTCTGCATTTTGAACACTGGAAATCCCTACGAGGGCACCACTATGACATATAGCTTGACCTATGACTTGTAGTGTGCCTCGTAAGTCCTAAACTTCAGCAATATCTGCAACTTTTTTTCAAAATTAAGCCAGCCTACATTTCTTGTAGAAAAAACACAAAAACTTATAGAAGCCATTAAAAAGGTTGCATTAAGAATATGCAAAATCCCATGTTTTAGGCATCAAATGTGTTGTATTTTGGCAGCATATCAACACACTCAAGTTAGCATTGTTGCTTGTCCTCAAACGACAACTCAATCTAGATAGATAATACCATAATACATAGTAATCAACCCATATGCATTTACCTCACTCAATTCAATTTAGTTACCTATAATAGCATTTTCTAAACCTGATCATGTATAGCTAGCAAGCAAACCACAACATGTTGATACATTTTACAATCCAAACATCACAATTTAAGGAGTATCAACAATTCACATTCATCGAACAAGTCAAATGCTAACCATGCAATGCAAATGCCCTCATAGAAAAGAAGTCCCCTTCATTCACTCAATATGCTTTCAAGAATTGCTTAAGGGACTGTGTAAGAACACTCACTCTCACAAATGAGATTCATGCATGATAGCCAATACCATAGGCTTGCCCATATACACATGACCCGAACTGATGATTGTTTGGGTTAGGATCACTGTAGGACTTTATAGGCTTATAACGTATGCTTATGGTGCTTTGGTATGACATTTTGGATAATTAGTGACTAAGGGCCAACCTTGAACCACGTTTTTCAATATTTTTACCTTAACAACTCAACCATTCTTAACTTATTCTCCTTAATTTTCCTTTTCAAGCTTTTTCGAGTATTCTCTCTTCATTTTTTTAGCTTGTGGCTTATTTTTAAACTCATTTTGCTTTTCAACTTATTGTTAAGGCATCCTTTTCTCTTTTTTTTTACTCGGTACATGACTTTCTTCGTTCCTTTCTTTCATCCCTATCTCATCACCTTATTTTATCTATTATACCATAACATAAGCCACCCTTAACTTAAGCTTTTTACCCGAGGTAAAGTATACACTATCCAATACCTAAACCAGAGCCACCTTTGGTAGCCACTCTCAACTTAGGCTTTTTGCCTCAATAAAGGTTCACATTGTTCAAGAATAGACCAGGGCCAATATTAAGGTATTTCACTAGACAAGGTTAGGCTAATTAGGTAAAGAGAAAGAAAAGGGTACTTGTATGACTCAAACATTTGGAACAAGGGATAAATTTTTCCATTTGGTTGGTCATTTGGGCAAACATGGACTAAATTAATGATTAAGGGCTTAAGATCCCTTCCTAATCCATACAATCTCTAGTCTAACTTAAAGTAACAAGGCAAGTGTTGAATCAGTATACAATGCATATGTCATAACCAAAGCCTAGGGCCTAGACGTGATGTGGCGCATGGGGAACCCGAAGGGGTCCCAAGCAAGCCTCTTAGCCTCTCATTACACATCCTTGGTTGCGGAAGCAAGAAAACAACAACAAAAGATAGTAATTAGGGGTAATCGGGGCTAAGGGATAATTTTCATATCATAGAAAACAAGCGTCAAGAGAGAGTCAAAGCTCATAGCATAATACATAACTTATCCAATAACACTTCTACTACATAGATAAGAGCGGGGGGCAAGACAAATAACTGGACTCACCATTATAGTCAATACATACATAAAAGAAAGATAGTCTTAGAACATAGCATGAGATCATAAACATCCCCGGAATAGAGGACTCACCCAAGAGCTTGAGAGATATCATACTAGCCACGTGGAAGAGGATGATTACGCGGGGCTCTGATTCCTACATCGTGACATCATGTAGGCATAGAGTATAAGTTAGTACGTTTGAATATACTAAGTATGTAGGGTGCAATGCAACAAGTGATAAGTACCATAACCAAAATGCATAACACAGGCAATGAATAATCTTATAGCAATATGACATGTATAAATAAAGCTTGAAGTAAATCATGCTTATATAGAACATAATACATTTGTAAGAAGAGACCATTATCATATTGGTAGACCATCGCACCCTACCATCCTTGGCGATAGAGGTACCAACCCTATCAATTGGTTGGTGGATAGTCGTACCCTACCACCCTTGGTGACCGAGGTACGAACCCCCCTACCCCCTACATGGTTATCAACGTACAAACCCCCAGATATGGTTGGTGGATCATCACACCCTACCACCCTTGGTGATAGAGGTAAAAACCCCTCATATGGTTATCAAGGTACAAACCTCTCGATATGGTTATCAAGGTACAAACCCCTCAATATGGTTACCCGGTGCGCAACCCCTGAGTACGGCATGGTCACATTCCAACATTATATAGGTGAAAATCATATACATACGTTCATTTCATCATCATATAGTCATTCAACTCATAAGACATGCATTGTGCCTTCAATTCCTCAAGAAAACCATAATCGGACATTTTATCAAATACTCGGCGGGTGTGTAGTGCTAGTGTAAAACCATGCAATTTAGGGATGAAATCATGCATGGAAATCAAATGTAATACCATCAATCAATACTTGGTAACACCCTCAAGCAATATACATCAAAATCCTTAATCTAATCTCACAATAGATCTTAGATTCACAGCTCAAAACATGCTAAAATAATTGCAATTCCATAAACCCCAACATAATGTGCACTGAATTTTATAATAAGTAATACCCATGAGTAAATCAACTTTAAATCATGCAATTTTAGGTGAAAAGAAGCTTGGGCATCATGGGTGAAAGGAACCCATGAATGATACCCACACACCTTAGCTTTGGAGAATAACTTGATGAAGATTGGAGATGGAGACTTGAAGCTTAAGTGAAATCCTTAGATTCGGAGAAGGTTTTGGCAATTGGATTTTGAGAGAAATATTAGTCTAAGTGTTTGAGTAAGTACTGGGGAATGTCTTGAATGAAATGAAGGTAAAATAGGGCTAAGTTTAGGTACTTTCACATATGGGAAGGCTTAGGCTCAAGACACAAAAGTCTTGGACTGAAACAACAAAACTGAACAAATATTACACACTGGCGTGCCCCTTGTGCGTCGCGCCTGGAGCACGAATCTTCACTAGTAATTGCTCACTTTGCATGTTCTAATTTTGATATGGTTGCTCTAAAATTAGAGTTAGACCCATTTTCCACTCAATTTGTTCCCCTGAACAAGAACATGAAGTCAGATTTTCAAAATAATGTAGGGATTTTGAGATATATGGAAATTACGATTCCGAGCACATCCGAGGCACATTTTCGGGCACTTTTTGGGGTTGTTTCAATATCTCCCCCTTGGAAATATTCGTCCCCGAATGTCAAAGAGACATATATAAGAAGAGTAATCATAAAGAAATCATCCCCCAACAATAATACAATAATGCACTTAAATAGCATTTTCAAAATCTCAACACAAGTGTTAAAATCATCATGAACTTGTCAACATAAAAACGAATGCATGCAAAGACATAGGGGCTGAAACATAAGACTTGGAATCATAAAAGGACTTGGTGTGTTATCATAAGCTTGAATAAAATGAAGGAGATACGGATATTGCTTCTCCATGCCCGCTCCGACTCCCCGAAAGGCACACTCGACTTGATGATTTTTCTAATGGTCTTGATGAACACTACACCCTCACAAATCAACCTTTACTCATATCTACCCAACTTCTCTACCGGACTTCTTTATAAGTCAACTCATCTTCCACAACGTCCACAACCTCAAGAGTCCTATAACACTTGAATCACCAACACACCTCCTCAATCTTAGAAATATGAAGAATCGGACGAACCATATCCTTATCCAAAGACACTTCCCATTCGTATGCAACCTCGCTAATCTTCCTCAACAATCTATGAAGACTCGCAAACTATGAACTCAATTACCTCTTTACAAGGGCAAACCACACCTTCTATGAGTGAAACCTTTCACTAGGCCTAGTCACCATCTTTGAATTCAAGATCCCTTCCCCTCACACCGGCATAGGACTTTTGACGACTTTGGGCCGTTTTCAACCTTTCCCTAATCATCCTATCCTTCTCAAGAGCCTCTGTAACAAGACCTGATCCTAATAAGGCCACCTCACCAACCTCAAACCACCCAACTGGTGATCTACAATGTCTACCATATACAGCCTCAAAAGGAGCCATACTGATGCTAGAATAATAGCTATTGTTATAGGTGAACTTAATCAATAGAAGATGAACTTCCCAACTACCCTTAAGCTCTAATACACAAGCCCTAAGCATGTCCTTAAGCGTTTGGATAGTTCTTTTGGCTTGGCCATCCGTTTGAGAGTGAAAGGTCATACTAAGTTTAACTCTTGTACCAAGACCCCTTTGAAAGGGCCTCCAAGAGTGTGAAGTAATTTGAGCACCACGATCAAATATGATGGACAAGGGAAGCCCATGCAACCTCACCAAGTCATGAATGTACAACCTAGCATGATCTTCAGCCTCATATGTGGTCTTAATTGGTAGAAAATGAGCCGATTTTGTCATCCTATGAACCACAAGCTAAATGGAATCAAAACCCTTGCTAGTCTTAGGCAACCCAACCACAAAACCCATATTAATCTCCTCCCACTTGCAAGTAGGAATCTCTATGTCTTATGCTAGGCCACTCGTTCTTTGGTGGTCAGTTTTGACTTGTTGGTAACTATGTCAACTGGATACCAATTTGCTAATGTCTTCTTCATACTTCCCCACCAAAATACATCCATCATATCCCTATATATCTTGGTAGAACCGGGGTGGGTAGAATAGGAAGAATTACGAGCCTCATCAAGAATCTTCTCTCCCAAGTCATCAACACAAGGCACACTCAACCTACCTTGGTATCTAAGGGTACCATCTCTCCCTTGGAGAAAACCCCCAACTTACCATCTTTTACCAATGCTTTCAATTCCAACAAAGGGGGTCAAGATCTTACTTAGCTTTCACCTCCTCATTCAATGAAGATTTAGAGCCATTAACAACAACGACACCATAATTATCCACCTTTTCCCACCTAACCCCCAATCTAGCCAACCGATGGACCTCCCTGGCCACCTTCTTTCTACCACTATCAAAATGAACAAGGCTACCCATAGACACCCTACTCAAAGCACTGACCATAGCATTAGCCTTATCGGGATAATAATGCACACTCACATCATAATCCTTAAGAAGTTATAACCACCTCCTTGTCTCAAGCTATGATCCTTTGGGTGAATGCATATTGGAGACTCTAGTGAATGGTAAACATATCAACATGCACCCCATACAACCTATGATACCAAATTTTCGAAGCAAAACCACGGTGGCCAACTCAAGGTCATAGATAGGATAATCCTTCAAATGCATCTCAAATTATCTAAAACCATAGACTTCCACCTAACCATCTTATATCAACACACAACCCAAACCAATTTGGGAGACATTACAATACACAATAAACCCTTCCAACCCATCCGGCAAAGATAAGATAGAACTGGAGATAAGCTTATTCTTTAAGGCTTGGAAACTCTTTTCACACTCATTAGCCACACAAACTTAGTCTTCTTTTGGGTCAAATTAGTCATGGGAGAAGCAATAGAAGAGAACTCATTCACAAACCTCCGATAGTAACTCTCTAAGCCTAAGAAGCTCCTAATTTCTGATAGAGTCAATGGTCTAGGACGATTTCTAATCACATAGGTCTTCTTAGGATCAACGTTAATACCATTCTCTGACACCACATGATCTAGGGAGGTAACCTCCTTTAACCAAAATTCACACTTCTCATACTTAGTATACCACTCCTCTTACCTCAAGATTTGCAACACCACCCCTAAATTGTTCACAAGCTCTAAATAAATCAATACTTCATCACTAGAGACCACCACAAACATAGCAAGGTAGGGACTAAAGACCTCATTCATGAGACCCAGAGACATAACCTGGGTGTAAGTCAAACCAAAAGGCACTACCCCAAACTCAAAGTGCTGGGAAGGATTTCACTAACCCATTGATCACTAGAATCACCTCAATAAAAATAACTTAGGTTCAACACCACTAACTCTTACAAGATGATGAATGCCACCCTTAGAGATCAATTGTACCTTAAGACAAGAAATAGACTTACCCCTTCACTAGTACCTTACAATCCCTCACTCAAGGACGAGTTCATTATGGAGTTGGAATCTAACTCTACAGGTCCTACAAGCAAAGGGGACACAACATCTACGCAACTAGTCCCTCCAAATTATGACATTAAAATTGGAATCTAACTCTACAGGTCGTACAAGCAAAGGGGACACAACATCTATGCAACTAGTCCCTCCAAAGTATGGCATCAAAATTTACCACATCAAACCCAACAAGTCACAAGGTAAGACCTAATGCAATATGAACACGGAACAACACCTATGAATTTTCAAACAACAATAGGCTCATCCATAAGGTAGGCACCAAAGAGAGTTCAACACACACATGAAACCAACTAGCAACCAAAAGAATAATGAAAGAGATAGTGGCACATCGGGTCCATCAATGCAAACACATCTAAGTCACAGGAATATCAACATACCGGTAGTAACATCAGGCGCTGCATCTACCTTAATCTAAAGGTTGACTACCCTTACACCTCCTCCGAGCATATGGACAATCAACTAGCTTGAGACCTATTTCGCTACATCCATAGCAAGCATTGATCTTCCTCAAGCATGGGCCACCATGGTTTTTTCCACACCTTTGGCACTTGGGATTATTTATCCCACCATCACTCCCTTTACTCTTATTGTGTTTATGAGGGTAATCATTCTTCTTGTGCCCCACTTCACTACCACCTAAACAAGCATTTGTACCCTTCAAAAATGGGCCTCTATGAACCTTACCACATGTTGAACACATAATATCGCCTCTATCTTTAAGACTTTGGAACTTTCTTTTAATACGAGACCTCTTGATCTCACTATCTCTCCTCTTACCATTTGATGTCTCGGGAGCATTCACTTGTTGATTGAGGTGAGTTGCCAATTTGGTTACCGCTTTAGCCAATATCCATAGAGCATTGCAGATGTCCACATTAATTACATCACCATCCTGAGTAGCTTGAGACATATTTTGAAATGTAACAGTTAGGGATTATCTTAATAAGCCCTCGAGGACCTAACTCTATCGCACAACATAGGTCATGAAGAAGTGAAACATTTCTTAGAACCCCTCATAGCCTCCTATTCATAGTCGTGGTGTGCTTCACAACCATGAATATGACTCTAATCGATGAAGTGTGTTAGACGCCGAGGACCTAACAACCTAGTGCTCGGATACCAAGTTTGTCACGACCCAAGCCTAGGGTCTAAACATGACACATCGCCATAGGGAACCCAAAAGGACCCTAAGCAAGTGTCTTAGCATATCATTACACATTCCTAGTCGCGAAAGCAAGAAAACAACAACAAAAGATAGTAATTAGGGGTAATTGGGGTTAAGGGACAACTTTCATATCATATAAAACAAGCATCAAGAGTGAGTCAAAGCTCATAGCATAATAGATGTTATGTCTAACAACACCTCTACTACATAGATAATAGCAGGGACCAAGATAAGCAACTGGGCTCACCCTTATAGTCAATACATACATAAAAGAAAGATAGTCATAGAACATAACATGAGATCATAAACATTATCCCTCGAATAGAGGACTCACCCAAAAGCTTGTGAGATATCGTACTAGCCACGTGGAGCAAGATGATCAAGTGGGGCTTCGGTTCCTACATGGTGACATCATGTAGGCATAGAGTATGAGTTAGTATATTTGAATATACTAAGTATGTAAGGTGCAATGCAAGAAGAGGTAGGAATCATAGGCAAAATGCATAATCATAGTAATAAATAGATACTAAGTATGTAAGGTGCAATGCAACAAGTATTACGCACCATAACCAAAATACATAACATATGCAATGAATAACCTTATACCAATATGACATGTATGAATGATTCTTCAAGTAAAATCATGCTTATATAGAACATAATACATGTGTAAGAAGAGACCATTATCATATTGGTAGATCGTTACACCCTACCACCCTTGGTGATTGAGGTACCAACTCCATTAATTGGTTCATGGATCGTTGTACTCTACCACCCTTGGTGATCGAGGAACAAGCCCCCCGACATAGTTATCAAGGTTCAAACCACTCGACATGGTTGGTGGATCGTTGAACCCTACCACCCTTGGTGATCGAGGTACAAACCCTTCGACATGGTTATCATGGTACAAATCCTTCAACATAGTTATCAAGGTACAAACCCCTCGACATGGTTACCTAGCGCGCAACTCCCGAGTAGGGAATGGTCACATTCCAACATTATATAGGAGAAAATCATATAAATATGTTTATTTCATCATTGTATAGTCATTCAACTCATAAGACATACATTGGGTCTTCAATTTCTCAAGAAAACCATAACTAAACATTTTATCAAACACTCAGCGGGTGTGTAGTGCTAGTGTAAAGCCATAAAATTTAGGGATGAAATCATGCAAGGAAATCCAATGTAAAACCATCAATCAGTACTTGGTAACATCCAATCAATATACATCAAAACCCTTCATCAAATCTCAAAGTAGATCTTGGATTCATAGCTCAAAACATGCTAAAACAATCATAATTCCATAAACCTCAACATAGTGTGCAGTGAATTTTATAATAAGTGAGACCCATGAGTAAATCGACTTTAAATCATGCAATTTTAGGTGAAAAGAAGCTTGGGCATCATGGGTAAAAGAAACCCATAAAAGAAATCCACATACATTAGCTTTGGAGAATAACTTGACGAAGATCAAAGATGAAGACTTGAAGCTTGAGTGAAATCCTTAGATCCGGAGAGGGTTTTGGCACTTGAATTTTGGGAGAAGTATTAGTCTAAGTGTTTGAGTGAGTATTGGGGAATGTCTTGAATGATATGAAGGTAAAATATGGCTAAGTTTAGGTATTTTCACAAATGGGAAGGCTTAGGCCCAAGACCCAAAAGTCATGGATCAAAATAACAAAATTGAACAAAAATTACACACGGATGTGTCCCTGGGGCATCGCGCCTGGGGCGCGAATCTTCACTGGAAATCACTCACTTTGCATTTTTGAATTTTCGTACGGTTGCTCTAAAATTGGAGTTAGACCCATTTCCCACTCAATTTGACCCCCTGAACAATAATATGAAGTTGGATTTTTGTAATAACACATTGATTTTGAGATATATGGAAATTACGATTTTGGGCACTTCTGAGCACATTTTCGGGCACTTTTTGAGGTTGTTTCAACTTGAATATAACAAAATTAGATCACTTGCACATGTCATCACATACCTAGCCAACATAGACTCATAGGTCATGAATCAAGCATCAACTTGCTTTTACTCAGTCAGAATAAACATTCCCAAAGCATTCACACATGCATGATTGCAGAATAACTACTAATCAACAAAAATTTCATGGGTACCAATTTTCCAAAACATTTCATAAAAACCAATCAAAACAATATATACAGCAAAAGTTTAACAACTATATACTAAAAATATTATCTAAAACATGTCGGTTCAACATAAAAATAAAATTTCATGAGGTAAAAGAACAAAGGCAAGAAAACCTTGGGATATATAAAAAATTGGGATAGTTATGTACTAAAGGCTACTCAGATTTCACCTTAGACTATAACGACCCACACCTCCTCGAAAAACATGTACTTTGTCTTCAATGTGCAATAACAAAAACAAAATAAGAATACGGGGTCAAAAATCAAACATCAAATGGTGCCTAAGCACTAGTATCTTGCTGTACATGAGCATCTCCCTCCTGCGGGGTAGTTTATGCTGCATCTACGCTGGATGAGACAATGGCCTGGACTCGATCAAGCTCCTGGGATCTCCTCAGCTCCTTTTCCTCTCTCGATGTCATCAAGCCAAACCAAGCACATCTGCTGCCTCTTCCTCATCAACTGCATCTAAGGTCCACTAGCATTTGTGCCCCTTTGCTGCCTCATCCTCATCTATGGGTCTCTTCTTGGCAGCACGGGGTGGGTCATTCAAGAACATGTCAAATAGTGGCTCATCCTCTGGTATCTGCTCAGGAACTGCGATCGGAGCTGCTAATGACGTGATCAAGTCAGCCTTGAACTTCGTCAACTCCTGACAAAAGGCTAGCAAATCTATAGGTCAGGCCTTAGTAAGCCTCTTCTGCACACTCTCATCAAAGGCATCAACTCAGGCACCCACTGTAGTGATGCATTGATCAATAACTAAAGTGGTGAATGCCTTGCATCTATCCTTCGATGCTTGAATTGTCTACTCGACCCATGGCTTAATCTACCATGTGAGTTGAGCTAATGGAGTCTCAGCCCATGATAACCTATGAACCATGGCTTAAAAGCAATGGTAGACATATGTTTGCAGGAGGAATCTAGTGATGTGGATTGCTCTAGTTCAAGTGCGTCTATAATGGGAACCATCTCAGTATAGACTGCCACATACTACTGCGGTCCCTCATTAGTATTGGTAGCAACTGGAGTAGTAATGGTGGCAGCCATTAAACCCTCGACCTGTGGCTCGGGCATGAATGTTTTGGGCATGGGAAGAGGCAACAACCATTAAAGTGCCATTGGGTTCTCATCAACCTTGATCAGGCTGGGAAGCATGGTGTGAAGAGCTACCACTAGAGGATCTTGCCGAAGTAGAACCTCTACCTTTGCCTCAACACATAGCCGATGTACAAGAATGGAGAAAGGCAAGCACATAGACTTCCTGAGGGCTAGCTCATATATCTGCTCTACTATGAGTTATGCCTAATCAATCTCGTAGCTGGCTAGGATGCTGGCTAACAGAATAACTTACTCCAACATAATGACATTATCTGTGAACGTGGGTCGGATGTGAGACTTGATAATAGCCCACCAAAACTTGGTGGGAAAGAAGAGGCAAGACTTTACAATTGACTCTGAATGTGTGGTGACCCATGAAGGCTCTGGACCACGCTCGACTAATTGACTAGCAACCTACCTCAAGAGCTCGGTCCTCATATCCACATTCTTAGTAATCACAGCCTGTCCAATCTGACTATTGAATTCAATAGTAGAATACAATGTTCTGTATGTGGGACTAAACTATATGCAACGGATGGTCTCCTCTGATATGTTCACCAGCCGGCTCTCACCAAAACTTCTTATAATTTAGGCTCTTTAAGAGGCTTTTTCTTTTTCGGAAGATCCTTGAGTATGGTTACAGTGTAGGCTGCATAGAATTCTCATACCAGATCTAGGGAATAATGATCCATCTTTTAGTTGAACATTCGAGCCCATGTTGTGTTATGGCCTCTTCAACCACAGGGACATGGCTCAACCTTGTATTAATGAGTCGGGGCTCCTCATAGAATAATCAAACTCTTTCATTGTCCCTTGATCTGTAGGCGGTCATCATATATTTTCTTCATCCCTTCAACTCCCCAACGATGTGTTTAAGGATGCGGTGGTGCTGAAATAGATGAAGACTGCTCCAGCTCCCTACTCTGAGAATCTTCTTTAGAGCTAGACTTCATGTGTGTGGGAGTCATTTGTGGTGAATTTTTCTCAGACCCATTCTCACTTCCCTCCTCGTTAGACAAGGAGGTACTATCTACAGGCACTGGCTTCTGAGCAGCTTGTGAAGCTTCCCTGGTTTGAAGCCCCAGTTCCTCAGGTTGTTCTCTAACCGATGAATCATCAACAAGCTTCCCTCTAAAGGCCTCGATTACTGCCTTCCTATTTTTGGGGGCCATGATCTCTGATAATAAGCACAAACAAATATGATCATCCCAAAACATTTGACAATGTAATACAAAGACATAAGAAGAACATGTGAAAAATCAACAATGCATCAGTTGCAGATGGTAGGTACGAGACCCTGCAACGACTCATAGTTTAAACTACGAGCTGTACCGTGGCCTCATAGTCCACAGGTGAATAGAAATTTTCAACACTGGAACTAGGTACAAGACATAGTTATGACTCACAGCCCAGTTACAAGTTGTAGACTGGTCTCATACAAGGTTCCAGAGACTAAATTATCTAAAGGTTTAGGACCATGAGACCCTACTACGATTCATAGAGGAGACTACGACCTTGTAGGTGGATCTTGTATGGTAAATGCTCAGGGTCTTTAATTCACTGGCATTCCCTATAAGAGGCAGCTGCGACTCATAAAATCCTCTACGAATCATAGGAGACTCCCGTAGTAGGGAATATCAGGTGTCTGAAGTTCCTACATTTTGTCATATAGAGCTAGACAACAGTCCAAACCTAGTACTACAACATCGAAGTAGTATCATACTTTCACAAGTCAAGCACAAAACAATCAGTACCCCAACATAGTATTATGACAAAAAATTTACCCCCTTACAAGGTAATATCAAACAATAGAAAATCAAACCCTTGTTCCTCAAACTCATTCTAGAATACACTCATGTAATCATTCCCAAATCACGCAAACAATCCTTTAAACGAACACACAATGATACAAGAGCATAGTTTATAAGTGTACCAAGATGTTATCAACAATCTTACCCTAACCAACCCGTTATTATAAAATCATGGGTTGACAAATCTAAACACAACTACAAACTAATACAATGTAAATAATCAACACTACTTAACATAGCATGATAATCCAACTAAAACAACAAAGGCAATTTTTTCAATTAGGGTTAAGCACCATTCACTATGATCAAAACCCTAGTTTCCCCTCAATACCATCACATCCACAAATGATAGTCTTAGCAATAATTTCTACCTCAAACCCACTCAAGCAATTTAAAGCAAAGTTAATTTTAGGAGTTAAAGTAAATCAAGAAACATACCGTATATGCGAATGGAATAAAACAAGGGAACTAGAGAGAATGGGACCAAAACCTTAGTTGCCAAAAAAGCCTCACTAGAATAATAATGTACTAGCTGGAGAAGGTGATCGGACAGAAAATTAGGGTAATTTTCATAATCAAGGTTAAAAATGGGGTCAAAATGTTTTTGACCCCTTTTTAACCATTTCCGAGTAAAACAAAAAGGTCACCTGAGTCAAGTCTACGAAAACTGACTACAGTTCATAGCTCAGACTATGACCAATAAGTCTTGGTCTCATAGACCACTCAATACTTAGAAAAATTTAAGGATCATACCTGAGCATTACGAATCCCATTGACGACTCGTAGTATGGACTATGGGCTATAAAGTTGGCTTGTAGTGTGAGTGTTAACTTCAAGTCATCACTGTTAGCCTCTACAAGGCAACTATGAGACATAGTATGCACTATGGCTCATAGGCTTGGTCGTAGAGGCAACATCAAATGTCATTTTCTGCAATCTTTCACTCTTTGCTCAACACCTATAAACACTTGTCTCTAAATTCACCATTTTACCAACATGCAACTAATCCAATATCTTAAAAATAAAAATTAATCCTCAATTAAACTAATAGTTAAAAATTCACGCAATGAAAAAGGACTCAAAATAAGTAAAAACATGGAAAATGCTTGGGTTGCCTCTCAAGAAGCACCTTGTTTAATGTCATGGCACGACATGGTCATCTTGAGTACTCAAAATTCCGCAAAACTTGATTAGCCCTTATCATCAAATCTAGGGCCTCTCTTCTTGTCATTATGAACATGCCCTACTTGCATAGAAACAAGTTCAAATTTTTTATTGAGTTGTTGGATTGCCGATGAATGTTGGTAAACTTTATAGTTTATCTTAATAATATCAAACTTGATTTCCCGCAAGATTTCATCTTGTGCATCCATTCTCTCTATCAGCTTAGCGAACATGTTCTCAACCTTAGAGCTTCCATCTCCAACACATTGGTGGTGAGGTAGTCTAAACCACTTGTTCACACCACTCTCTCCCTCTTGGCTAGATTTTCCTCCGGGTGTACTTGTGTAGGCAACTTGTTGCTCATGCATTGACTTGTATATTTGATGAATAGCAACCAATATGTTCATATGTTCGACAACTTTTGCAAGTGGTTTTTGTAAAAAGGCAAAGTAATCTCCTCCCTATAGAGCATCAGCCTGTCCTTACTGTTCTGAGCTCAGGGCTCTATAAAAACTTGCCACCAACATCTCATTCGAAATACCATAATTCTGAGCTCTTCCCATGTATTCTTTGTATTGCTCCCATGTTGAACTTAGTGAATTGCCTGGAATTCGCTGAAAGTTGGGGATTTGGTCTTAAGTTTAAACTTCTTTGGTCGACCATAGAACTTTGCTAGAAAGGCCCTTTTTACCTCCACCCAGCTGGTGCACACAACTTGAGGGAGTTCAAACCACCAGATTGCAGCATTACTTCTAGGAGTTATTGGGAATGTCTGAAGTACCGTAGCATCTATGGATGAATGTTGTGTTCCTAATACATCTTCACACACCTGTGCAAAATCTGCAAATGGATGTGTGGATCTTTTGATGGCTGACTATAAAACAGAGCACGTCTTTGTAATGATTGAAATAGATCACTTATGATAGTGAGCTTCTCTTCAGCCATTCGCTTGTTAGCTTTGTGAATATTTGTATAGGTCAAAGCAAGAGGAATACCACCATACTATACCTGTACAAAAAGAACTAACATAAACAAAAATGAAAGTAAATACAAGATAATTAAGAAATCAACACTTGAATTGACTACTAGTGATATCAAGTCAAATCATTATCGTATTCCCCGGGAATGGTGCCAATAATTTTAATCATGTTCAAACAATACCTCTCACTTTGAGGATAAATCGATCGTTGTTAAATATAAAACCTAATCATAGTTTAGGGTTGAATTCCAAGGGAATACAGGGTTTTGCCACCTTGATTCATCAACAATCATTTCAAGCATCAAATAACTCTATTCTTGGGAATGGGGGGGGGGGGTTGGTAATAGTTGGTATTAACTAAAATTATTCTAATAAAATGAAGAGACAATCAAATTGGGGAGAAACTTGGGAAATTGTCTTGCCTACGATTCACTAACTAGAACACCATGAATAACACAATCCAAATTAGGCAATTCCATGAAGGATTGTAACTTAAGTTCTTCCAACCCTCGGGCAAATGTAAAGGTCAAGTTTCACTATGGCGCTTGGCCGGCTACCATAGTGTGCCAACTAACCATTACATATTGTCCCAGTCAACCTCTCCTTGGTCGGGTTTGAGTGATTAGAGGAGAACACATCAATTGAATCTTATCACCCATTTCCTTTTCCTATTTATCACTACCTGGGTCAGGATCATGATACTAGCCGGGGTTTAATATTGGCCACCATTAAACAACAAGCAAAATGAAGGAAAATGGATAATGCATGCAAATACAAATTCAAGAAGTGGAAACAATCCAGGTTTTCTAAGTTACTCATGGTTCCCATAATCCTAAGTTGTGGGGATTTAGCTACTCATCACTTAGGCAAGAAAACAAATAATGAATGAAACAAACATAGTTGAGAAATCACTCAACAAGAATGAAAAACAATAAAACCACCTTTGAATTTGGATTCATAAGCTTGAATGATGAAACTAACCTACAAGTAATTCCAATCTCCCAATTTGATTCTCAAAGTAAGACCCTAGTTTTGTACTCTAAAACCTTCTCTAAAATCTAAGTATAGTATCAAGAATTATTAAAAAGCTACTCCTAAAACCCTAACATATACTATTTACAAAAAGATCCTTAAAATAATTAGAAAATCTGGTCGGCATCTGCTAGGGCTCGTAGCTACGGCTCGTAGGGTGATCTATGAGCCGTAATCGAGCCTTTATGGTCAGCAATTGGCATTTTGGACTTCACTGTTACAATCCACCTCTACGAGTCATAGTCTGGTCTATGACTCATAGTACCTTCTCGCAGTCCATACTTTCATTTCTCGGTCCAATTCTTAATAACACTAGAAATTTCTACGAGTCCTACTCCTACGAGTTGTAGTGAGACCTATGACTCGTAACTTGGTCTCGTACAACCGACCTTTAGCAAATCAGATTCTGTATTTTCAACATTGGAAATCACTATGAGGGTAACACTATGACTTATAGCTTGAGCTATGGCTCATAGTGTGCCTTATAAGTCCTAAACTTCAGCAAAATCTGCAACTTTTTTTCAAACTTAAGCCAGCCTGTATTTCCTATAGAAACAACATAAAAACACATAGACACCATAAAAAATTCGTATTAAGAACATGCAAAATCCTATGTTTTTCACACCAAATCCCAAGGAATATTCAATTAATATTCATAGTCCTAATATACAAAGTCTTATAATATCATGATATCATCATAGAGTAGCTCATTAAACCAAAGTGTCATAATATCAAAAAATAGGGCTTCATATCATTCATAACTTTCAGAGTATTCTTATAGCTTATAGCGTTCATAACAACTCTTCAAGATTCATAACATTCATAATTCACATATCTTGCCATAAGACTTTCATAAAAATAAGAAGGTTGGCTCATAACATTGATCAAAACATGGTGGGTGTATATCCATATGCTTAAAACCATGAGTTGAGAACATGAGAGGAGTGAAATCAAATCATTTAAGAATCATTGAAAACCACCCACCAACATTGTAGTAAAACCCTTATAATGGGTATCTTGAAATTCAACTAAAATTCATAAATTTTCCATAGTTTTTTCATGGCATCAAAGAGTATATACCTTTAGTATCATGAAATCCATAAGAATATCGAACCCTAGTGGATGCTCATGAATAATCAAATATTACTTGAAGAATTCAAACATAAATCATGTTTATCATGCATAATTAGAGTTACGCATAAAGTATTCAATCTTAAAATTATGAAATTTATTTTAAAACATGGTTTGGGCTTTATTAGTGGAAGAATTTGTCATGACACGGACCTATGGTCTAGGAGTGACATAGCGAATGAGAACTCGAGAGCCCCCAAACAAGCCTCAAAGTATTTATACTCACATCATCTGTTCAGAAGCGTATACAAATAGTAAACAGATAGTTCTAAGGGACGGGAAAGTAGGAATTACGCTATGGGGATATCATAGAAAAAGGAATTAGCATGGATTCACATAACACATAGCATATAAGAACTAAGGGTCGGGTAAGTATAACCTCTCCTTGGTCGGGTTTGAGTGATTAGAGGAGAACACATCAATTGAATCTTATCACCCATTTCCTTTTCCTATTTACAAGTGACCTCAATTGGCATGAGTAAGACCAAGTGGTCTATTACTTGGAATCTCGATGAAATACCCTCATCAGTAAAGAGGTGGTCTACTTGCCAAAGGTAAACCATACCTCTCCTTATAGGAACACATACTATTTGGTATGGAGCAACCTTCCTTACAGGAATATATCCCATTTCGGATAGGATTTCCACATATAGCATATCATATCACATTATACATCACCTTACGGGAACCCATCCCATTTCATGTGAAGAAATCTTTCTTATGGGAACACATCCCATTTCGAATAGGATTTCACATAAGATATGTTAGATACATAGTTCAAGAAAAGAGAGAGAGCCCTTGGGGATATCTCTAACGCCCCCAATCCATCAGTGTTAAGTCGTCATCCCACAAGAATACATACACACACATATATACATATATATATATATATATATAAGCTTTCAAAAGAGGCAATAGTGATTTTTAAAACCATTTCAATGCATTTGTATGCTTAATTGGGCTTAACCTACTTCATAATTTCCACAAAATATCCCTTGTTCATGAATGCAAATGCCATGAATGATGTAAGGAAAGCATGGCTAAGTAAGATTCAATCCAAATTCAATAATATAATATGAAATTCAAGTGACAATATAATTAGATCCATATTTAAAATCATAATATAATCACCCATGCATAAATAAGCCTTGAAAAGGGACATGCATAGTCATAATCTCATAAATTCAATGTAAATCCTCATAATAAGTCTTAATATTACTTAAACTCATCAAATATAAACATCCATACATCAATTTAATTTACTAAGCAAGACAATTAAAAACCCAACTTTAAAGTGAGTAAATTTCATGAAAAGTGCTAGAAAAATTTTGGGTCTCTTTGGTTGAAAGGAACCAAAGATCAAACCCACGTACCTAGACCCAATGAAGAAATTCCAAGAGAAATTTGAAGAAGAATTGTGTTAGCCTTGAACCAAAAGCTTGAATTTCCACAAGTGTTCTTGAGAGGAGTTTGAGAGTGACTTGAGAGAATTAGTCTTGAATGAGGGTTTATAATTAGCGTAGGAGAGGTTTAGGAAAGTAAAGGGGGTTTAAATGTCCTAAAAATCCTTGGGGATGGGTCAAAATATCAAAAACACCCAAATAAAATGCTCCTTTAGATTTTACCTGGGAATCTTCACGCCCAGCTTCACGGGTCGTGAAGCCCTTCAGTGGTTGTGAAGGCCCCCATCTGGCTCAGATAAATTTTACAAGAAAAGGCCATAACTTCTTGTTTCGACCTCAGAAAAAGGTGAAACCAGAGACGTTAGAAAGCTAATTCAAAGTTCTTTAATTTGATAGGTCGCAGGTCACACAGTTCATTTTGTGCTAAGAGATATGAACATTTAAAATTGAATTTTCTATCGGCACTTGTGAAAAACTTAGCCAACATAATTCCTTTGAACTTGACTTGACATAGGAGACCCATGATGACCTTAAAAAACACAAATAAGCTTGAATGGAAGGCTTGAAAGTGAATTTAGTTTGAGTTTGAAGATTCCATACTTAGAATAATTTTTACTCCGGAAGCTATGCAGGTACCCTCACGGCCTGTGAGGCATCACACGAGTGTGTAAGGGGCCATGTGATCTCACTTACTCCCAAAATGGTGGGACTTCAAGCCAAGGCCACCACATGGGCTGTGAAGTGTCGCATAGAATGTGAGGGGTCCAAGTGTGGTGTGCCATAGTTTTTAATCACCAGATATTGGAGGCAAACAACTGTTAAGGGCCAAAGGCGACTTCACGAGACCCTATAAGGTTTGTGGACCTAACACGGGCCATGAGGTCCTCCTTGAAGTGCCACTTGGCCCAATAACCTTCGAAAATCAAAATTTCAAGCTTCAACGCCATAGTTTTTAATCACCAGATATTGGAGCCAAATAACCGTTATGGGCCAAGGGCCACTTCACGAGATCCTATAAGTTTTGTGGACCTCACGGATCATGAGGTCCTCCTTGAAGTGCTACTTGGTCCAAAAACCATCAAAAATGAAAATTTCAAGCTCCAACATAATCGTACAAATGCTTGGGTCATTACATCATCTCCACCTTAGGAATATTCATCCTTCAATGTGCAAGAATAAGGCTTGAAAGGCTTAACTCAAAACATAAAACTTCCAAACACAAGATACAATGCATAGTTTCCACTTGAAAATCATAAACTCTTTAAAACTCATACCAAAACATATTCAAATCCTTCAAAACATCATAAAAATCATTTTTGTACACATGTATGCATGTCATGTCATGAAACTAAAGGGTGAAAGAATTAGGACCATTGAGAATTAGAAGAACCTAATACCATAGGCTTAAGTAGATTGGAAAGGATAGAGGTATCATTACATCAAACTTGATTCCACGTCCCACATAGCACTTTCAATATGTTGATCCTTGTTGCAAAGCCTCTCTACTTTCCTATCCAAGATCTCAACCGTACCTTTCTCATAAGATAAGTTCTTAACTTCCACACCTTCCAAAGGCACAATAGTACTAGAATCACCAACAAATTTTCTTAACATAGATACATGAAGAACCGGGTGAAAATAACTCAAATTCGGAGGCAAATCCAACCTATAAGCCACATTCCCAATCCGCTTAAAACTCTCATAAGTACTTACATACCAAGGACTCATCTTGCCCTTCTTCCTAAGATACATCACACCCTTCATAGATGAGACCTTTACATGTCCTTTGACTACCAATACAAAGCTTAAGATCCCTTTTTCCAACATCCAAATAAGACTTTTGATAATTTTGAACCATCTTCAACTTTTCCTAACCAATTTCACCATCTCTATTGCCTTTAACACTAAATTCGGGTCTATAGAAGTCATCTTATCTAACTTAAACCATTTCACCAAAGACCTACACCTTCTACCACACGAAACCCCAAACTGTGCCCTACCAATGCTAATATGAAAGCTATTGTCATAAGAAAACTCAGTAAGTGGTAGATCATCATCCCAATTAACCTTGACTTCCAACACACAAGACCTCGTCATATTCCTCCCAAGTTTGAATTGTCCTCTCGGCTTAGCCAACGGATTAAGGATGAAAAATGGTTCTCAACATTACCTTAGTACCAAGTTCTCTTTGAAATGACCTCCAAAAGTGAGAAGTAAATTGGGTACCACAATCCAAGGTAATAAATGCAGGCGTACCATCCAGGCTAACTAACTCTAAATTACCTAACTTGGCATTGTCTTCAACATCAAGTGTAGTCTTAATCAACAAAAAGTTAGCCGACTTAGTCTTCCAGTCAACGATAACCCAAATGAAGTCAAATTGCCTTCGAGTCCAAGGAAAACCAACCACAGAATCAATATTCACATCTTCTCACCTCCAAGTAGGAACCGCAATGTCTTGAGTCAAACCATTGAGCCTTTGGTATTCTACCTTCACTTTTTGACATTTAGGGCATTCAGATATAACCTTGGCTATATCCTTGTTCATACCATGCGACCAATACAAACCTTTCAAACTCTAGAACCTCTTAATAGATCTCGAATGAATAGATTAATGAGAGTTATGGGTTTTACTCATGATCATCTCCTTAAGACCATCAATGTCCGAAACATACAATCGATCTTAGTATCGAATTACACCATCTCCTCCTTGGGAGAAAACCTCTATCCTATTTTTAGCAACCAACCTCTTCAACACCACCAATGATGGGTCTAAGTCTTGCTTAACCTTACATCAACAACCATAAAAGATTTGGCCTAATTTTAAACATGGATACTATCATCATTAGAGCCGGCTAACCTAACACTCAATTTAGCCAAATAGTAGACATCCTTTGCCAATTCTTTCTTCCCTTTATCAACATGAGTCACACTTCCCATAGATAGCCTACTAAGAGAATCGACCACCATATTGGCCTTGTCGGGATGATATTATACGCTCATTCTCTTTTAATTGCCTCGATGCATAAGCTATTACCTTACAATATTGCATAAGTCCACAACCCAACCCAATCAGAGAAGCATCATAATACACCACCAACCTGTCTAGGCCATCTACTAAAGTCAAAATAGGAGCCAATGTAAGCCGATCCTTCAATGTTTGAAAACTCATCTCACACTCATATGACTATACAAACTTGTCCTTCACATAAGTTGGCATGGTCAATAGATATGTCATAGATAAGAACCCTTCAACAAACCCCCTAAATTAGCCAGCAAACCCAAGAAAATATCGAATACCCAAAGGAGCAAGCTTGTCAAATAATGCACATCCTTCACCAACTCCCTTTTGACCTTATCTATAGGATCAACTACAACACCTTCCTTGCCTGGATTGCATTTCTAGCCCATAGTAACTCTCCCAATTTGATAGGGAGGGAATCTCAACCGTACCTTTCTCATAAGATAAGTTCTTAACTTCCACACCTTCCAAAGGCACAATAGTACTAGAATCACCAACAACACACATATATACATATATCCAATTTGATAGGGAGGGATGGAAAGAGGAAATCTTAAGATATGTTCCATGGCATGATAAGAATTATGAACAAAGTGAAACATTTCCTAAAACACCTTGTAGCCTCCTATCAATAGATGTGGCACACTTCACACATATGAAAAAGACTCTACTTGACATGATATGTTGGACTCCAAAGACCATTTATAAACCTTGTGCTCTGATACCATCTCTATCAAGACCTGAACCTAGGGTCTAGGAGTGACACAACGAATGAGAACCTAAGAGCCCCTGAACAAGCCTCAAAGTATCCATAATCACATCATCAGTTCAGAAGCATATACAAATAGTAAATATATAGTTCTAAGGGATGGAAAAGTAAGACTTATGCTATGGGAATATCATAGGAAAGGGGATTAACATGGATTCACATAGCACATTAGAACTAAGGGGTGAGTAAGTATGACTCACTCTATGGGGCAATTCAGGACATAGGATCTTCCACATTTCCATATCAAATCATATATACTTATTATAATTCTCATAATCAATACATCATAGCCAATCAAATAGATCACCATAACTATAAGCTCCAAATACAACACATAGCATATATCCGTACAAGAGTCTATAAGATATCCAACAATGCCTCTAATCATAAGATGAGATAGGGCTAAGACACATGCCAGGCTTACCCTTAAAGTAAATAATATAAATGAAAGAACTAAAGGTAGAGGAGTGGTTGCTTGTCCTTGGAAGATAGGACTCATCATAATAAGTGTCACAAATCAACTCTAGTCGCCCAACGGTAGATGAAAGTAGTCTCTGGTTCCTACATGGTGAGATCATGTTGGCAAAAGTATGTGTTAATACATTTGAATGTATTAAGTATGCAGGATGCAATGCAAGTAACTTACCAAACCTACACACAATGTTAGATGACAAGGGCACGTAATATAGAAAGAGATATATAGCAAGGAATGTATTATAACAAGATTCCATGAAACTCATGATGTATAAAGTGCAAATGATGCTCATATAGAGTGGGGATGTGACCTCAACTGACATGAGTAAGACCAAGTGAGCTATTATTTGGAATCCCTATAAAATCCCCTCATCAATAAAGAGGTGATCTACTGCCGAAGGTAAACCATATTTGACCTTACAGGAACATATCCTATTTCATATCAAGCAACCTTCCTTACTAGAACATATCCCATTTTAGATAGGATTTCCACATATAGCATATCATATAATATTATACTTTAATATATGGGGACCCATCCCATTTTGTATGAAGCAATCATCCTTATGGGTTCCCAATTTTGGATACAATATCACATAACCTATGTTAAGCACATAGTTTAAAGGAAAGAGCAAAAGACTTTGGGGATAGCTCTAACGCCCCCAATCCATCGGTGCTAAGTCGTCATCCTACAAGAATACATATACATATGCATACAGTCATGCTGTCAAAATAGGCAATCCAATAGTCATTTTCAAAACTATTTCAATGTATTCTTAGATTTAAAGGTCAAATACCATTCATAATAATTCATACTTAGGCTCAAATGCCAAAATCCATATTTCATAGTCATAATACACATGCATAGGAATAGCCCATTCATATGCATAATGGTGAAAGCACCTATAATATTGAAAGAGCCATAATCATAGACATATATGTGATCACATTCTTTTCATAATCAATATCTTATGAAAATCATATCATAAAACATAATTGGGCTTAACCCACTACATAATTTACACAAAATCCCATGTTCATGAATGTAAATGCCATGAATGATGTCAGGAGAGCATGGGTTCCACAACCCAACCCAATCAGAGAAGCATCATAATACACCACCAACCTGTTGAGGTCCTCCTTGAAGTGCCACTTGGCCCAATAACCTTCGAAAATCAAAACTAAGTAAGATTCAATCTAAATTCAATAATATAATATGAAATTCAAGTGAAAATATAATTAAATCCATATTTAAAATTAAAATATAATTGAACATGTATAAACAAGCCTTGAAAAGGGACATGCGTAATCATAATCTCATAAATTCAATGTAAATCCTCATAATATGGCTTAAAGTAACTTAAAATCATCAAATATATACAACCTATATATCAATTTAATTTAATAAGCAAGACAATTGAAAACCCAACTATAAAGTAAGTAAAATTCATGAAAAGTGATAGAAAATTTTTGGGTCTCTATGGTTGAAAGAAACCAAAAATTAAACCCACATACCTAGACCTAATGAAGAAATCCCAAGAGAAATTTGAAGAACAATTGTGTTAGCCTTGAATCCCAAGCTTGAATTTCCACAAGTGTTCTTGATAGGAGTTTGAGAGTGACTTGAGAGAATTAGTCTTGAATAAGGGTTTAGAATTAGCATACGAGGAGTTTAGGAAAGTAAAAGGGGGTCTAAAGGTCTTAAAAAGCCTTGGGGATGGGTCAAAATATCAAAAAAATCCAAATAAAAGGCCTCTGTAGACTTTACTCAGGACTCTTCACGGCTAGCTTCATAGGTCGTGAAGGTCCCAGTCTAACACTGATAGATTTTACAAAAAAGGCTATAACTTCTTGCTTTGAGCTTGGAAAAAGGTGAAATTAGATACGATGGAAAGCTAATTCAAAGATCTTTAAGATGATAGGTTGTGGGTCACCCAGTTCTTTTTGTGCTAAGAGATATGCAAATTTAAAATTGACTTTTCTATGGCACTTGTGAAAAACTTAGCCAAAGGAATTCCTTTGAACTTGGCTTGACGTAGGAGACCCATGATGGCCTTAAACAACATAAATAAGCTTGAATTAAAGTCTTAAAAGTGAACTTAGCATGAGCTTAAAGATCCTACACTTAGAGTAATTTTTACTCTGGATGTAATATGGTTACGCTAACGGCTCATGAGGCATTACACGAGCAGTGAGAGGGCCCTGTGACCTTACTTAGTCCCTAAATGGGCGGACTTTAAGACATGGCCACCTCAAAGCCTACCACATGGTCCATGAAGTGTCACACGTACCGTATGGTGCCCAAATGTAGTGTGCCTTAATTTTTAATCACCATATTTTGGAGCCAAACAACCATTTAGGGCCAAGCACTACTTCATAAGACCCTACACAGTCCGTATAACCTCACACGGTCTGTGAGGTCTTTATTAAAGTGCCACTTGGTCCAAAAACCTCCAAAAATCTATATTTCAAGCTCCAACGCAATTGTACAAATGCTTGAGTCACTAAAAAATCCCTATGAATGAAATCCACATACCTTAAAATTGAAATTTCATGAAGGAAAACTTAAGAAGACTTGTGGGTTTTACTTGAATTCTCGAAATCCAAAGAGTGTTCTTGTGAGTCTTGAATTTAATTGAGGAATTTGATGAAGATTAGATAAGATTTTTCTAAGTAGCGGGACCTCAAGAGGGCTTAACAATGCTTAAAATTGAGTTTTTATCATTTTTGACCAATGTGCCCCTGCAGGGTCTCACTCTTACGAGCTGTGGAGAGATCCACGAGCCTTGGGGGCATCCATGGAGTGACTGTTGACTTTGTTCATCATTTTTCATGGTTTAAGGGAGAGCTTTATGCGTAAGGGAGAGTTTTAGGGTTCCCACAACTCGTAGTCCTCACCATTGGCCGTGGAGTAGGCTTGTGATAGGTGCCCTGACCTTCAAGACAATGTTTAGGCTAAGAAAGCCACCAAAGGACCCTTGTATAGGTCGTACAACCCACCATGACTTGTGGTGAGGTCTTATGTTGCCCTGTCTCTAAATTTTTCTAAGTATTAAAGTGCTATCTCAGAACATGGGACTTTTCACGGGCACTTAGTATGGTCCATGAACCTTTGTATAGTTCGTGGTGCTCTTGTACAAGACTCTTGGACAAATTTTTATGTTTGCTTCATTAATGGTATTTTCATAATTTTGGTTTATTTTAAAGGTCTTTTAGGACCTTGGTACCTATCCTTAGCCAATAAATCAGATTATACTCACTCTTTTCACTCATTCACTGTCATTGTACACTCATACTTTAGAATTCAACTCTGAAGTTCTCTCTTCAAAGTATAGTGTTGGAGATTCAAGTTCATCCTAATTTCTCCTAATTTCCTTAAGGTATGTGGGATTGATTCATGATTCCCTTTCAATCATAAAGTCTCAAAACTCATGTTCATAATTTCATGAATTCTAAGACTATTTTGCAAATGGGTCTTTTAAATTAGTTTTAATTTATTGAAATTGAGTTATGGGCTGAACTTAATTATTGATTTTATGATGATTTGAACCTTATTATTATGATTTAAATTGGTCTTATGAATAATTGAATATACATATCTCTTTAATCTATGAATATATGCATGGGTAATTTCAAGTATGCTTTTATTGTTGATTTCTTCATGGATTTATTATGATTTCATTTTATAATGATATGTTAACTGTGAATTCCTACCCATGCTATTCATTCATTCCTCATGACATATGCATGCATGAATAAGTGTTTTCATGAGATTGATGATATAGGTTATTAACCAGTTATGATTATGACATGACATGTGATTACATAATGTCTATGATATTGATTTTAAGCATTTATAGGTGAGGATTTACCAACATGTACAAGTATGAATGAGCTACTCCTTTGCATGTATTAATTAATTGAATCTTGATTTGGCTTTTTAGCTCAGGTAATCATGATTATGAAGTATTTTTGGCTTTTAACCTTAATTATGCATGAAGAAAAATTGAAAAGACTTCTCCTCCTTTTTAAAGCATATATATATATATGTATTATCATGGGATGATGACTTAACACAAAATGAGATTGAGGAGAGAGACTAACCCCAAGGATCCTTATATAAATCCTACATTCTCATAACTATATGCCAAACATAAGGTCATGTTTATAACTCTTCGTGGATGATTATATTATGCCCATGTAAAATCCTTTCCCAAATGGGAGACCCATATAGTAAGGTTACTTCCCCAAAATGGGAGGACTGTAAGGAGAAATATGGACTACCTTTGGCAAGTAGATCACCCTTTCCTCCTATGTAAGGTGAACACTGGAATTCCAAGTAGTAGCTCTATTGTTGTATATGTCAGTTAAGGTCACATCCCTGTATGTTAAAGTATTATGGCTAGGGATGTCAAATAAGCGAGTTGGGTTAAAATTGAGAATGTTAAAATGGGTTGAAGTAGAAATTGGGTTGGATTATGACCCGACCAAACTTATTGTAGGCTAAAATGGGCTAAAATTTGGCTTCGGTCATGACTCGCCCAAATTGATCCGCTCAAACACAATAATTCTAACATATTATTATTTATTTTTTTTGTACTCACAATTTGAAGTTCAACTCAAAACATAAAAATAAAGAGTTACAAATTGATAGATAAATGATAGAAAATATAAAATGATAGAAAATATATATTATATAAATGCAAGTAAAGAGAATTAGAACGGGTTGAAATTGGAGATTAAATTGGGCTCAATTGAAGATTCTGTTGATTTGAGTTAATGCTTTATTGGGTTGAGATTGAGCACAATCAAAGTTATCTTGAGCCCAACCCATAAACTTTTGGGCGTGTTGAGTAGGTTACATATATTTGGGCTCATTTTGACACCCTTAATTATGGCATTCAGGCATCATGTATTTTAAGGCATGTTGATATTATATTCTTTCCTATATATTTCTTTCTATATATGTGCCCTTATAATCTAACATTGATAGTAGGTTAATATGATCATAAACATTTGCATGCGTACATACTTAGTACATTCAAACGTACTAATACATACTTTTTCCTATATGATATAATCATGTAGGGATCGAAGACTATTTTCGTCCACATCTTGATGGTTAGATTGGATTGCGAGACTTTCTAGTGGTGAGTCCTTTAATCCAAGGACAAGAATCACCTTTTATCTACCTATCTTGCTATGTTACATATGTCTTTACATTGAGCTTAGGACATGACTTGGTCCCCACCCTGTTCTATGTATTAGAGGCATTGGACATATGTAAACTCTGTGTACAGGATTGTTATGTGTTCTGCTTATTTCTTATGGAGACTAATATTATGTCTATACTATGATGTTGTTGCTATGATGAGATATGGAAATGTGGAAAGTCTTAAGACCCTTCTAATCCTCATAGCATGAGTCATTCTTTCTTACCCTTTAGAACTTAATTTCTATTTGTAGCATAAATCCATGAAACTCCTATTCTCGATGACATCACCATAACTTGAGTCCAATTCCCCATTTGCCTTAGAACTATGTGCTTGTTATTTAATTCTACTCTTTCAAATCGATGATGTGTATATGGGTACTATTAGGCTTGTTTGGGGGCTCTTGGGTTCCCCTTCACCATATCACTCCTAAGACCTAGGCTCGGGTCATGACAAGCTTGGTATCAGAGTATTAACATTTTAAATGATCCTTGGAGTCCAACATGCTGCATCGAGTAGAGTTTTATTCATGGGGTATGAAATGCACCATACTTATGAGTAGGGGCTATGATGGCATTTTAGGAAATGTCTCACCTCTTCATTTTTTATGTCGTGCTATGAAATGTGTCTTAAAGCTTTCTAATTTTTACGATGTCCTTGATGCTCTTTCAGAAGATACCTCCAAGAAGAGCTCCTCTACCTAGTTAGACCTAGGTTAATGAGGACCAAGTCCCTCAAGAGCCTATGGGTGAGTTAGTTACTCATGAGAACATCTAGATTGTCGTTGCCATGTTAGCTCAAGTGGTGGAAAACCAGGCTAGACCGGTTGATCCTCCTCCCGGATGAATCCTTCGAAGTTCTATAGGTCAGAAGCTAATGAGAATGCCCAAGACTTTATTGATGAACTCTTAAGGTGTCGACTATTATGGGGTGAATTTAGAAGAGAAAGGTAAACTAGTTGCTTATCAATTGAAGGATGTGGCTTAAGTATGGTATATCCAATAGTTGATAAAGAGGGTTGGTAATAATAGGGTTGGTTGGGAAGAGTTTAAGTTTGCTTTTTTGGTCCATTTCTTCCCTCTTAAACTTAGGAGGCCAAAATGATAGAATTTATTAACCTCAAGTAGTGCAGTAGCGAAAATGTTTACACTCAACATAGGCTTTTAGTGATGGATGAGGAGATCAAGAGAGAAAAGAAGAAGAAGGTTATGTATGCCAAACCTAGGATTAGATGGGGAGGCTCAACTCTTGCCCTTTCTCGCGAGATAGAAGAAAAGTTGAAAAACTTAGAGGCATGGAGTAGTGAAGGTAATATGAACAATATGTGAGACACAACTACTGGTTACATAAGAAAGGTAGCTACCGAGGTACTAGGGGTTTTGAGAGGGGTTTGTGGTGGACATCAAGGCGATTGGTGGTGGAATGATGAAGTTCAGGGCAAAGTGAAAGATAAGTGACTTGGACCAAGTAAAGTGCATCAACGATGAGGAGGGCGAGGTGTTGGTGGATGACACCTCTATTAAATTAAGGTGGAAAGTTTACTTTCATAAACTCCTGAATGAAAAAGGTTCTTGCAGGTTAGTGCATCAACGATGAGGAGGGCGAGGTGTTGGTGGATGACACCTCTATTAAATTAAGGTGGCAAGCTTACTTTCATAAACTTTTAAATAAAAAGGTGATAGAGATATTGAGCTAGGTAAGTTGGTACACTCTGAAAACTATCATGATTTTGGTTATTGCAGGCGGTTCAGAGTTAAGGAGGTAAGATGGGCTATTAGTAGGATGAAGAGGGGGAGGGCGATCGGCGCCGATGAGATTCCGGTAGACTTTTGGAAAAACATGGTCAAGGTGGCATAAAGTGGTTGACTAGACTATTAAATGCTATTATGAAGACTGCCAAGATGTCTAATGAATGGAGGAGGAGTATGATGGTTCCATTGTACAAGAATAAGAGAGATATTCAAAATATTCAAAATTGTAACAATTACAGGGGTATTAAATTGTTAAGCCACACTATGAAGATCTGGGAGAGAGTAGTAGAGATGAGGGTGTGAAAGGTAGTATCTATCTCAAAGAATTAGTTCAGATTCATGTCGAGCCGTTTGACTATTGAAGCAATTCATCTTGTTTGGAGGTTAGTGGAGAAATATAGGGAAAGAAAGAAGGACCTTCATGTGGTGTTCATTGATCTCGAGAAAGCATATGACAAAGTTCCAAGGGATATTTTATAGAGGTGTCTAGAGATAAAAGGTGTCCCATTAGTGTATATCAGGGTGATTTAGGATATGTACTATGGAGCCAAAACTCGGGTAAGAACGGTGGAAGGAGATTCAAAATATTTTCTTGTTAAGATGGGACTCCATCAAGGATCTGTGTTGAGCCTTTTCTTGTTTACCTTGGTGATGGATGAGCTGATGCGATCTATCTAGGAGGAGGTACCATGGTGTATGCTATTTGCAAATGACATAGTATTGATTGATAAAACCTAGAGTAAAGTTAATGATAGGTTGGAGGCCTGGAGACACGCCTTGGAATCCAAAGGATTCAAGTTGAGCAGGACCAAAAATGAATACTTAGAGTGCAAATTCAGTGTATAGAGGGATGAAGCAAATTGTGATGTAAGGCTTGCCACTCAACCTATTCCCAAGAGGGAAAACTTTAGGTATCTAGGGTCCATCATCCAGAACAGTGGTGATATCGATGATGAGATGTAAGGCTTGCCACTCAACCTATTCCCAAGAGGGAAAACTTTAAGTATCTAGGATCGATCATCCAGAATAGTGGTGATATCAATGATGATGTCATACATCATATTGGAGCAGCCTGGACCAAATGGAGACTTGCATCAGGAGTATTGTGTGATATGAAGATACCACCTAAACTCAAAGGTATATTTTACAGATTGGTGGTTGGACCATCTTTTCTGTATGTGGTGGAGTGTTGGCTAATCAAAAATACACATGTCCAGGAGTGACTATCAAGAATAAATATCTGTTGCTAAGGATCAATGACTCGTTTGATCAACTTCAAGGAGCTACTAATTTCTAAAATATTGACCTTTTGTTCAAGTTATCATCAGTTGAGGGTCAGGGAGTGACATTCCTAAGATAGCTTTTTTGACTAAATATGTACATTTTGGGTTTGTGATAATGTCCTTTGGCTTGACTAATGCTCTGGCAGTATTTATAGATCTTATGAATTGACTGTTCAAGCTATTCCTTGATAATTTTGTGGTTGTCTTCATTGATGATATTCTGATTCAATCTCGAAGTGAACAGGAGCATATGTATCACTAGAGGTTGGTTCTTTAGACTTTGAGGGAAAAGTAGTTATTTGCCAAGTTCAATAAATGTGAGTTTTGATTGGGTGAAGTGGATTTTCTAGGCCATGTGGTATTCAGTGATAGAATTAAGGTTGATCGAAAGAAGACCGAGGCCGTGAAAAATTGGCCTAGACAATTGACTCTTTCGAATATTTGAAGTTCTCTTAGGTTGGCTGGTTACTATCGAGGTTTGTTGAGGGTTTCTCATCTATTTCATCTTCATTGACTAAGTTAACTCAAAAGAAGGCCAAGTTTATATGGACGAATGCTTCTCAGACTTTGAAGGATCGGCTTACATTGGCACTTCTTTTGACTTTACTAGATAGCTTATATAGGCTTGTGGTGTATTTTGATACTCCTCGGATCAGGTTAGGTTGTGTACCTATGAAATATAGTAACATGATAGCTTTTGCATCGAGACAATTAAAGGTGCATGAATAAAATTACCTGACTCATGATCTTGAGTTTGCGGTCGTGGTGTTTGTCTTGAAGATTTGGTTTCATTATTTATATGGGGTTCATGTTGATATGGTCCCTGATGGTAAGTTTTTGTAATATGTTTGATGTACTATCAAAATACAACACTTTTGATGCTTAAAACTTGGAATTTTATGTGTTCTCAAAGAGATATTAGTGGGTTTGATGTGTTTTTATGTTTATTTTGCAAGATTACAAGATTTGGCATGATTTTGGGAAAACGTCTGCAGAAGCTAAGTTTTTGAGGACTAACGAGACCCTCTACAGGCCATGGATACTTTCACAAGCCGTAGAGAGGTTTCTTGAGTGAGATCAGTGAAGGGCCTATTTCAGAAGTTGCATCCACAAACTGTTAGACAAGCTGTAGAAGTTTTCACAAGTGGTGGATTGGTTTCATGCCTAGAGGACTAGAGTTTGAAGAGTTTCTGAAGAGCTGTCAAATGAAACCCTATATGGGTCATAAGTCTAAAGACAACATGTAGGAAGGTCTCATAGACTGGTAGCCAGTTTTTGAAAAATGTAGATTATGAAGCCCAGGTACGAGCTATAAATCTTTATACAGCCGTAACCTAGTCCATAGACGCTACTGAGTCTAGCTTTCCTATTTCATTTTGGATTTATATTTTAATTATTATAAATACTTTTTTAGATTTTTTTGACAGAGAAACGTACGAATGGGTTGTGAAACACTTTTGTTACTTCATATTTTGTGATTTTTACATTGAAAACATTACATTGTAATTTCTTGTGGAGAACTTCG
>DF358249.1:36978-49967 GCA_000787875.1 Solanum virginianum
GTCAGATGTTGACTCAATTGAACCTGGGATGTTTTGTTCTTAATTTCATCATTATAAGTGTTCAATTATGTTATTCTATACCATGATTCTTTCATCTATAATGATTATGCATAGCTAAATCCATAACTAGAATTGTGAGAACCATGAAGAACTAACAAGGTAAAGCTAAATAATCCGTAATTCTTATAAAGTGTGCATGTATGTATTAATTCATTCTCATCATTATGAATGCTTTTTAATGGTGGCCAATGTTAAAACCCGCCTAATTGTTACTGACTGGATCAAGGTAGTAATGAATAGGAAAAGAGATTAATTAATACGATTCAAATTGATCTCTCTCATCTAATCAACAAAAATGGATCAAGGGGAGGTTGTATTAGAACAAAAGGCAAGGATTAGTAATGTCACACTGCGGGGATGGATCAAATCACGCAATGAAATTTACCTCTCGCTTGGATAATAGAGTTTAGTAAACTTAAATTACCATTTTGCATGCGACACCCTAGAAAAGGTTATGATTATCTATTGATACTAAGTTAGGAATTCATGGGGAACACAATACCCTAGTTACTTCTCTCGCTGGTTTCATAACACTGGCTTCTAGTTTAGGTTTATTTTCTTGCAATTACAAACACTCCCCTTTTGAGAGATAAGTAGTTTAATTCATTTGACTTTCTTGTAATTATTCCAAGTCTAGACTATATTCCCTGTGGGTTTAACCCTAAATACCTTCAAAAAGAAGGTGTAGTTTTGGCAACATCAAGATTTTTGCCCTGTTGTCTGAGCATACAAATTTTAGACTTGTTTAATTTGAGTAATTCGAGAATTAATTTTTATTTTCCTTATTTTTACATTTTTGGTTGTTTTTGTTTTTTTTCAATATACACATGTTTTGTATGCACAACACTTGTAGTCAAGGCAAACCCTTGACTCCATTGGACCCTTAGATCCAAAAGACACTAAGAAGAATGGTCTAGAATAATACAAACAATACCGTAAACGATGTTGTGAATGTAGCATTGAATTAGAATTATAATAATAATAATAATAATAACAACAACAACAATAACAACAACAACAACCCACCACCACTTGAGGATACTATTCACCACCATAAGATCTTCAAGTCGTGGCTAACACATAGAGTCAATACAGGCTTGGTCCTATGGAGAAGGATGTCACCGAAGTTATTGTGTTGCCTCTATTATCGGATGACAAAAAATTTGTTGATTCAAGTGGCCTATTTTAAATGTTGTGAAACAGAGGATTGTTCATGGGCTTACCATGAGAGTATTTGCATAACCATCTACACAACATCGTCTTCATCTACAAGAGTATGATGAGGAGTTAGAATTTACCTATGGATATCGTTGGGCTCCATGCCTTCCCATTGTCTCTAATAGGTGAAGCAACATTATAGTTATCTAAGCTCCCACATAGTTCAATCACCACTTGGACCAAAATACAAAAGGCCTTTTTGGAGAGGTTCTCTCCTAGGTCTAAGAAGCTGATGTTGAAGGATCAAATCAACAACTTTGAGCAACTATCTGGTGATTCGATCACACTATGTAGGAAAGGTTCATAAAATGCCTAAGGAGTGTCCTTGACCACAAAATCATTGATGATGCCTTGGTGGAAATCTTCTATCAAACTTTGGATGAAAATAGCCAATCTATGGCTGAAACTATCGTGGGAGGCTCATTTTTAGATTGTCCATTCTCGATTATAGCTTAGCGATTAGAGAGAGTGGTCAAGGTAAACTATGTATGGGGGATGAGAGACAAGTCAATGACTAAGAGCTCTATCTCAGTTAGTAGTAATTCAAAGTAGGCAAAAACAAATGAGGAGATGATGTAAGATCTTGCTCAGATTAGTACTAATATGAGGTTATTGATGACACAAAGTCAGGAGCATCTGAATGTAGTAAATCATCAACCTTCACGAGCACCCATATATGAGGAATCTTACCAGGAGGAGGGTACTTTCTTTGTTATTGATCATATGGTGGGTTTTTGGACCAATGCTCAAGGGTCCAATCAGGACTATTGGTGACAAGGTCAAGGAAACAAGGGTCAGAACTTTAATAGGGATGACACTTTCAGAGACAACAATCAAAGAGGCTACTATGATAGGAATATCGACCAGGATAGAGATGTTGATTGGCGACGCAAAGATAGTTACAGGAATGGTTCATATGTGCAACCATACAATAGAGACTCTAGTATTAGTAGCTCTCAAATTAAGAAGATGTTCAATCGACTATTGAAGAAGGCTAACGCTCAAGATGAGACCTTGACGGTGATGAAATCTAACATATCCAACACTATTTAGAAAATGAAGTGTCATTCTGCTACTATCAAGCAGCTTGAGTAGTAATTTAGTCAGATGTTGACTCAATTGAACCTGCATCAGAAAGGTACACTAGACAACAATACAATACATAATCCAAAGAATGACAGACAGTGTATGGCAGTGATGACACATGGTAGCAAATGGACCATCGACTCACTGATGCCAGTTGATGATAATGAGGTTCATGAGGAGATGGTTTAGAGCAAGGATATAGAGATCGAAGATGCTAGTGCCAAGGATGGGGTGAGTGATGCAGCAATGATGCCACAGAAGTTGAAACCCATAACTAGACCCTCCCATTTCTTTCCCCTCAGAGACTCAAAGAAGGAGGAGGAAGGTAAATCTCAGCAGTTCATCTCCATTCTAAAGCAACTCTCTATCAACATCCCTCTCATTGAGGTATTGGAGAAGGTGCCCAGGTATGCAAAATTCATGAAGGACTTGTTGACCGAGATGAGGACTATGAGCCAAAAGCTTTCTCAATAGGTTTAGCATTGCAATGTGATAGCAACAATTTCCTTAGTCTAGAAGAGAGAAGATCCCAAAGCATTCACCATACCCTACACCATTGGAGATGTCAACTTTGCATAGACATTATGTGATTTAGGCGCCAACATCAATTTAATGCCTCTTGCAGTGTTCAAAAAGTTAGGCTTGGGAGCCCCTACTCTAACAAATATGTGGTTATTGATGACTTACAGGATGGTCAACAAGCCTGTAGGGATATTGTATAACATTCTTATCAAAGTGGAAAAATTCATCTTCCTCGCAGACTTTGTGATTCTTGATTGTGTGGTTGACTTTGAAGTCCCAATCATCTTTGGAAGGCCCTTCCTAGCCATTGGACGAGCACTAGTGTATATGGCGTTATACCGACTCAAGTTTAGATTAGGTAATGAGAAGGTCATTTTCAACATCTTCCAACATACAAAGAAAACTAATGATCTGAAAGTAGTATCTGTCATCGAGAGTATTGATGAGGGGAAACTAGATATGTCAATTGAAGAAAGGTTGAGTGTCAACACTCTGGAAGCAATGTTAATGAACTTTGAGAGTGACGGTATCCTAGACTATGAGGAAATGGTAAAAACCTTGGGAGTATTTGGTTCCACTAGACATCAAGCTAAACTTGAATTAGACTTAAAAAATCGGGAGTCACCACCTATTAGAGTATCCATCAAGGAGCCACCAATGTTGGAATTGAAGGCTCTTCAAGCCTATTTGAGGTATGTGTTTTTGCGTACTAACAATACTTTGCCTATCATTGTTGTTGCAAATCTTAATGACAAATAGGTTAATACATTGATCTCAGTACTCAGGCAATTTTAAAATGCTATTGGACAGATAATTGCTGACATCATCAGCATCCCACCTGAAGTGTGCACTCATAAGATTCAACTAGTCAAGGACCAAAAACTAAATATTGAACACAAAAGGTGCCTCAGCCCACCTATGCAAGAGTTCATGAAGTGCTTGGACACAAGTGTGATATATCTGATTGCTGACAGTGAATAGGTGACCCCGGTCTAGTGTGTTCCAAAGAAGGGAGGTATCTCTGTGGTCCCAAATGCTAGCAGTGAGTTAATCCCCATGCGACTAGTCACATGTTAGAGGTTTGCATAAACTATAGGAAGCTCAATGTATCAACTAAAAAGGACTAATTCCCTATTCCATTCATAGATTATATGCTAGATGGATTGGCAGGAAAAGGCTAGTATTGCTTTCTTGATGGTTACTCAGGCTACAATCAAATCTTTATTGCTCTAGAAGATCAAGAGAAAATAATTTTCACATGTCCCTATGGCATCTTTCTATTTAAAAGGATGTCATTTGGGTTGTGCAGTGCGCGAACAATATTCCCGAGATGCATGATATCCATTTTCTCTGACATGGTGAAAGACACTATCGAGGTATTCATGCATGACTTTAGTGTTGTTGGAGACTCATTTGAAGAGTTATTGAAGCATTTGCATGCGGTGCTTCAGAGATATGAAGAATACCACTTGGTTCTTAGTTGGAAAAAGTGTCATTTCATGGTAAAAGAAGGTATTGTGTCAGGGCAAAGAATCTACATCAAAGGAATTGAGGTAGATAGAGCCAAAGTGGAGGTGATTGAGAAGCTTCCCCTACCTATATCTATCAAAAGTGAGAGAAGTCTCCTAGGGCATGAAGGTTTTTACAGGCGCGTTCTAAAGGACTTCTCAAAGATTATACACTCTTTGTGCAAACTACTTGATAAGGATGATACGTTCATGTTTGAAGATGCATGGATAAAAGCTTTTGAATGGTTGAAGCAAAAGTTGATATCAACACCTATCATAGTTACTCCAAATTGGTCAAAGCCCTTTGAGATTACTTGTGATGCAAGCGGAGTTGCACTTGGTATGGTGTTGGGATAGCACAAAGAGAAGATCCTATATCCCATCTATTATGAGCACAAAGCCCTAAATCCAGCATAAAAAAACTACACTGTCACAGAGCAGGAGTTACTTGCAATGGTCTTTCCATTTGAGAAATTCAAGTCTTATCTTTTTGGAACCGCAGTCATTTTACATACTGACCATTCAACATTATGATACATAATGGCGAAGAAGGATGTGAAACCAAGACTAAATCAATGAGTACTTCTTCTTCAAGGGTTTGACTTCGATATAATTAATAGAAAGGGGACTAAAAATTATGTTGCAAACTACCTATCTAGATTAGAGGAAGAGGCATGGCAAAGTTTGAAAATGGGGTGGAAATTGATAATTCAATCACTAATGAGAGAATACTAGCAGCATCTCATAACTTGATACAATGGTTTATTGATTATGCAAATAATTTGGTTAGTGACATTGTGCCATAAGAATTGACTACTCACTAGTGCCGTAAGTATGTCTGATGTGAGGAAGTTTTTCTGGGATGATCCATATTTGTTTTGCATATATGCCGATGGAATTATTTATCGTTATTTTTCTGAGGTTGAAATGGTGGGTATCCTAGAGACATACCACTCATCCTTGATGGGCGGGCATCATAGTGCAATTCGTACAACACATAAGATCTTGTAGTGTGGCTACTATTGGTCAACCATCTACCAAGATGCCCATAAGTATGCCAAGGCTTGTGAAAGATTCCAGAGAGAAGGTGCTGTTTCCCGCAAGCCAAAGCTCCCTCTAAACCCTATTATGGTGATCGAATTATTCGATGTTTGGAGGATAGATTTCATAGGCCTATTTGTTAGCTCTCATGGGAATAAGTATATTCTAGTAGTTGTGGATTGTATATCAAAATGGGTGGAGGTAGTGCTGCTTCTCAATACTGAAGGCAAGAGTGTCACAACATTCCTAAAAAGAAACATCTTCCTAAGATTTCGTACCCCTGGGTAATCATCTGCGATGGAGGTTCCCATTTTTATAATAGGTTGTTCAAAGCTCTTTTTGAAAAATATGGGGTAAAATATTAGGTGGCTACTCCATACCATCCATAAACGAGTTGGCAAGTTGAGGTGTCCAACAGGGATATCAAACAGATTTTATCCAAGACTATGAATGCAAACTAACCTTACAGGTTATGAAAGCTTGATGATGCATTATGGCCATCTCGGATTGCATTTAAGACTCCCATATGTATGTCTCCTTACCAACTTATCTTTAGTAAAGCTTGTCACTTACCAGTAGAGCATCAGCATAAGGTGATGTGGGCTCTCAAAAAGTTGAATCTTGATTGGAATGATGTGGCTAAGTCAAGGCTGAGCCAACTTAATGAGCTTGATGAGTTCCATTTAAAAGCTTATGAGAGCTCAACCCTATATAAGCAAAGAATGAAGCTACAACATGATCGTCTTATTTAAGAGAGCTCAACCCTATAGAAGGAAAGAATGAAGCTACAGGATAATCGTCGTATTGAGAATTACCAGTTTGCACCAAGGGATTTGGTCTTTCTATACAACTCTAGACTGAAGTTATCCCTTGGAAAAATCAAGTGCAGATGGTTGGGGCCTTTCAAAGTTTCACATATTTTCGACCATGGGGCTATTGAGTTGGAAAGCCAAAATGGCACAAAATTCAAAGAAAATGGCCAAAGAGTCAAAGTATATCTTGGCAATATTGAAAAAGTGAGGACACTGGAAGCATGGATACTTAGTGAAGTCTAAGTAATTAAGTTGTCTAAGTTTCACATCAGGTACTTCTTGAAAGGCAACCTAAAGTGGAGACTGAGGCTTCGGCACCCAGATACATTCGTTTTGACTTCTATGCCTTGGTTTAGTTATGTTTGATTGCATTATGGACAATGTAAACTTTTTTTCAATGGGGTATGGGTAGTTATAGGCCTCAGTGAAGTCTGAAAAATCATGGCCTATAACTATCCCAAAATTTTGAGTCTAAGGGGTTTTCTTACCTGTGTTATTTTCCTTAGGACATTTATTTTCTAGTGAACCAACATGTTTAGGATGTGTAAGTAGTATTAATAGCATATTGTACCGAAGTCTATGCCATGTGTTAGTTTTTGTGGAACAAATGATACCCATCAAATTTTTGTGTTAGGTAGTTTGGATAACAACCATGTAAAATTAATTATTGACAGTGCTTGTTCTACAAGTGAGGTTTAATTTTGATGCAAAACGTGATTTGAGAGTTTATGTTGATAGTGTAGTCAGTGCCAAGTGTGTGAGAGCTTCTTGGCGTAATTCTTATATTGTGTTTCAATTCAGAACTTGCCCTGTTACTCTGACTAAGATTATAAGTTAGCTGGTTAGGAAAGGATCTTAGGCCATGGTTCATCTTAGTCCACTTAGCCTAAACAACCAACCAAATGCTTGATGTGTCCCTTGATCCTAATGTTTGAGCTTTACATGTACCTTTTTATTTGTAATCACCTAAGTAACCAAACATTGTTAAATGTGAAATCTTGAATTTGGCGCTAGTCCTTCCTTGAATTTTGTGCACCTTGACTGAGGTGAAAAACCTAAGTTGAGGGTAGCTACCAAAAGTGGCCCAAGTTCATAGGTTAGATATTATACACCTCAACTCAAGCCAAAAGCCTAAGTTGAAGGTGGTTAGTATAAGGAAAATCACACTAAATAGGATAGAAGCTAGTGATACATGAAAATGAAGGGAAGAAGGGATATGTACTATGGGTGCAAGAAAGATGAACAGATGTCTAAATAATGAGCTAATTATAAAAAGAATGTGAAAATGAAAGGCAATGAGCTAAAAAATATAAGCAAGGCACCCAAAAAAGTTTAAAATAGGAGAAGGGAGGAATGAGTTTAAACTAACATTGTTGGTATGGCAAAAGTGTAGAATAATGTAGTGTCAAGGAGTGCTATTTGTCACTATATTCCAATAGTGATCCTAGTCTAAGTAGGGCCATTTGTCCCTGATCCTACCGTAGAAGCCAAGAAAGTCCTATAGTGATCCTAGTCTAAGTAGTCAAAGGTCAAAGTTGTAAGAATAAGGGAAAGCATATAGTATTGAGTGCACTATTTAAATATCTATTGTGAGTGTGGGTGATTTTGTTAGTCCCAAGCATTAAATCTGAAAGTATTGTCATGAGTGGGATATGAGACTTTTTTTGTGAGGGCACTTGCATTACGCTATTGACTTTAGGCTATTTCAGTGATTGTTGCTTATCTATGGCTACCTTGCTTGTCATAGTTACGTTGTCACATATATTTATCTGCATTAGTTTGTTTGATGACTATTTGATACGCACTAATCAGTTAGTCTGGAAATTTGTGTTTGATTTATAGATAATATATGCCATTAGATTGAGGCTTTTGTGTTGCTATACTGCTTATATAGATTGATTCCATTGCTTGAGGAAAAGCAATAATTTTAAGTTAAGGGTGTCAATATGTTGTCAAAATACAACACTTTTGATACATAAAACTTGGAATTTTATTTGTTCTCGAAGAAATGTTAGTGAGTTTGATGTGTTTTTATGTTTATTTTCCAGGATTAAAGGATTTGACATGATTTTGGCCCAAAGTCTGCAAAAGTTAGGTTTTTTAGGAGTTACGACACACTCTATGGGCCGTGGAAACTTCCATGAGCCGTAGAGGTTTTGTGAGTGAGATCCAGTGAAGGGCCTAGTTTTAGAAATTGCATCCATGAACTGACAAATGAGCCGTAGAAGTTTTCATGAGTTGTGGATTGGTTTCGAGCCTAGAGGATCATAGTTTGAAGTGTTTCTGAAGAGCTGTCAGATGAAACCTTATACGGGTCAAAGTCCTAACATCGTCCGTAAGAAGGTCTCATGGAATAGAAGCTAATTTTTGAAGAATGAAGAGTATAAAGCCCAGGTATGGGCCATGGATCATTATACGGCCTGTAACATAGTCCGTAGAAGCTACTGAGTCTAGTTTTCCTATTCCATTTTAGATTTATATTTTAATTATTATAAATAGGTTTTTTAGGATTTTTTTTATAGAGAGATGCTCGAGAGGAGTGAGAAACACTTTTGTGGCTTCATATTTTGTGATTTTTACATTGAACACATTACATTGTGATTTCTTAAATCTATAACTAGGGTTGTGTGAACCATGAGGAAATAACAAGATAAAACTGGATAGTCCATAATTCTTGAAAAGTGTGCATGCATGTATTAATTAATTCTTCACTATGAATACTTTTTAATGATGGCTAACTTTAGAACCCACCTGATTCTTACTGACTGGATCAAGGTAATAATGAATAGAAAAATAGATTAATTAACAAAATTCGATATAATCCCTCTTGTCTAATCAACTGAACTGGAGTAAGGGGAGGTTGTAATGGAACAAAAGGTAAAGGTTAGTAATGTCACACTGTGGGGATGGATCAAATCACATAGTAAAATTTAGCTCTCGATTGGATCAAAGGGTTTAGTAAACTTAACTTACCATTCTACATGCTACACACTAGAAAAGGTTATGATTATCTAGTGATACTAAGGTAGGAATTCATAAGGAACACAATACCCTAGTTACTTCTCTCATTGGTTTCACAATACTTACTTCTAGATTAGGTCTATTTCTTGTAATTACAACCCCAACCCTTTTGGAAGATAAGTAGGTTAATTCATTCAACTTGCTCATAGTCATTCTAGGTCTAGACCATATTCATTGTGAGTTCAACCCTAACCTTGGTTACATTATATATTTTGACAATGATTACTTATACCTTCATAAAGGAGATGTAGTTTGGGCAGAATGAATGTGTTCACTCAAAGAGATCTTCATTTGAGCCCACGAAGATGGTTGGAACTTCTTAAAGACTACAACATTAGTATTCAATATCATCTCAGCAAGGCAAATGATGTAATGATTCTCTTAGTAGGTTATCTATGGGTAGTGTGGTCCATGTTTATGAGAGAAAGAAAGAGTTGGTTAAAGATGTTCATCACTTGGCTCGATTGGGTGTTAGATTGGCTGACTCTAACAATAGTAGCATTCATGTTCTGAATGGGGCTGAGTCTTCTGTGGTTGTTGATGTCAAGGCAAAGTAGGACTTAGACCCGTCTTTAGTTGAGTTAAAGAAATTGGTTGCTAAGAAGAAGATGGAGATTTTCTCCCAAGTATGAGATGGTGTGCTTTGATATTAAGATAAGTTATGTGTTCCTGATATTGATGGTCTTAGGGAGGTGATCATGAGTGAAGCCCACAACGCTCATTATGCTATACATTCGGGGTTCACCAAAATGTATAGGAACTTGAGAGAAGTATTTTGGTGTCATAGTATGAAGAAAGACATACCCAAGTTTGTATCCAAGTATCCTAATTGTCAACAATTGAAGGTGGAACATATAAGGCCAGGCGATTTTGTTTAAGATATTCAGATTACTACTTAAAAGTGGGAAGATGTGACTATGGACTTCGTGATTGGATTGCCCTGTACCCAGAAACAATTTGATTTTATTTGAGTCATTGTTAATAGGATGACCAGATCTGCTCATTTCCTCCTGAGCAAGACTACCTTCAATGCCAAAGATTATGCAAGGTTGTATATCCCAGAGTTGGTTAGATTGCATAGTGTTCCTATGTCTATTATATCAGATCGTGATGCCTAATTTACTTCTCACTTTTGGAAATCATTTCAAAAAGGGCTTGGCACTAAGATAAAGTTAAGTACCACTTTTCATCCTCAAATGGATTGACAAATCGAAAGGACGATTCAAACTTTGGAGGACATGGTGAGGGCTTGTGTGTTTGAATTTAAGGTAAATTAGGATGATCATCTACCACTTATCGAGTTTTCCTATAACAATAGTTTTCATGCTAGCATTGGCATGACTCTATTTGGGGCCTTAAATAGAAGAAGATGTAGATACCTAATGGGATGGTTTGAGTTGGGTGAGATGGCATTGATAGGCCTGGATTTGGTGTTGGAGGCAATGGAAAAGGTAAAGATGATTAGGGAAAGGTTGAATATGGCTCAAAGTCGTCAAAAATCTTATTCAGATGTTAAGAAGAGGGATCTTGAGTTCCATGTTGGTGATTGGGTGTATGTAAAGGTTTCTCCTATGTAGGGAGTAATGTGTTTTGGTAAAAAAAGCAAGTTAAGTCTCCAATATATAGGTCCTTATGAGATAGTTGAGCGGATTGGCAAGGTGGCCTATAGGTTTGATTTTCCTTTGGATATGACTTCTGTTCATCCAGTTTTCTATGTGTCAATATTAGGGATGTTGATTAGTAGGGATGTTGATTAGTGATCCTAATTTAATTATCCCTTTAGCAGGTGTAGAGGTTGAAGAGAACTCGAATTTATGAAGAGGTTCCAGTTCAAATCTTGGATAAACAAGTGAAACGAATCTGCAACAAGATGTGAATTCAGTTAAAGTGCTTTGGAGGAATCAACATATGGAGAATACTAAATTGGAAGCAGAGTCGGACATGATGAGGCGATATCCTTTGGATTTATGATAATTATTTTATACCTATGATTATGCCCGACTCTGCTTGTGCCTACTATGATATATATATATATATATATATATATATATATATATATATATATGTACTCTAGTGATATGTTGTGTCTGTGATTTGACGTTGTACTGTGATTGGGGCGTTGTGCTGTGATTGGGGTATTGTGCTGTGATTTGGTGTTGTGCTGTGATTGGGGCATTGTGCTGTGATTTGGCATTATGCGGTGATTGGGGCATTGTGCTGTGATTTAGCATTATGCTGTGATTTGGCATTGTGCTATGATTTGGTGTTGTGTTGTGATTGGGGCATTATCCTGTGATTTGGTGTTGTGTTGTGATTGGGGTGTTGTCCTGTGATTTGGCGTTGTGCTGTGATTTGGTGTTGTGTTGTGACTGGGGCGTTGTGCTGTGATTTAGCGTTGTGCTGTGATTGGGGTATTGTGCTGTGATTTGGTGTTGTGCTGTGATTGGGGCATTGTGCTGTGATTTGGCATTATGCGGTGATTGGGGCATTGTGCTGTGATTTGGCTTTATGCTGTGATTTGGCATTATGCTATGATTTGGTGTTGTGTTGTGATTGGGGCATTGTGCTGTGATTTGGTGTTGTGTTGTGATTGGGGTGTTGTCCTGTGATTTGACGTTGTGCTGTGATTTGGTGTTGTGCTGTGACTGGGGCGTTGTGCTGTGATTTGGCATTGTGCGGTGATTAGAGTGTTATGCTATGATTTGGAGTTGTGCTGTGATTGGGGCATTGTGCTATGATTTGACGTTGTATTGTGACTGGGGCATTATGCTATAATTTGGCGTTGTGCTATGATTGGGGCGTTGTGTTGTGATTGTGGTGTTGTGCTATGATTTGGCGTTATGCTGTGATTGGTGCATTGTGCTGTGATTTAGCATTGTGCTGTGATTGGGGCGTTATGTTGTGATTTGGCATTATGCAGTGATTGGGGCGTTGTGCTGTGATTTTGCATTGTACTGTAATTGGGGCGTTATGCTATAATTGGGGCGTTGTGCTGTGATTGGGGTATTATATTATGATTTGGCGTTGTGCTGTGATTTGACGTTGTGCTGTAATTGGGCGTATACTGTGTTTGGCGATGTGTTGTGACTGGCGATGTGTTGTGAATGGCGATGTGTTGTGATTTGCAATGTGTAGTGATTGGCGATGTGACATGTTTGGCGATGTGTTGTGATTGGGTGTATGCTGTGTTTGGCATTAGGACTTGTGAGTGCAGTGGTCTTCCCTGGCTCACCACCCTATGTTTGTATTATGTGACAGGGGTTCAGAAAGTTGTATTTAGAAAATTAAATTTTTTTATGATTCTGGATGTGCACCTTATATTTTAGAAAGTAAATATTTTGATGATTTGGACATGTCTTTGACTTTCCTACTTTTGTTTTGATTATTACTCTGGGTTATATTCTATACATTCTGCTTTACATACTCGGTACATATTCCGTACTAACCCCCTTTTCTTCGGGGGCGAAGTTTCATGCCCGCAAGTACCGACGTACAGGTTAGTGATCCACCAGCTTAGGATTTCCACCCGTAGTCTAAAGTGCTCCCTTTGCTCCGGAGCATGTTCTTGGTATACGTATTTTCTGTTATTTTGCATATACGCTTAGTCGAGGGTACGACGGAGCCTTGTCCCGTCCTATGATTCTGTCAGTTTTGTTTAGAGGTCTGTGGATACATACACATGTGGGTTGTGCCCAGTTTGTATGATTAGCCATGTTTTCTG
>DF358249.1:85274-105570 GCA_000787875.1 Solanum virginianum
TCGGCCATTGTCTAATGCAATACTTTATATAGAATATATCATATACATAAGCTCATTTCATCATTATATAGTCATTCATATCATATCTCATGCTTAATTCCTCAAGAAACCATAATCGGACATTTTATCAAAGACTTGGCTGGTGTGAAATGGTAGTATAAAACCATGCAATTTAGAGATGAAATCATGTAAGAAAATCCATTGTAAAACCATCAATCAACACCTTGCAACACCCCTAAGAAATATACATCAAAACCCCTCATCAAATCTTATGATAGATCCAAGATTTATAGCTCAAAATATAGCAAAACAATCACAAGTTCATATAGCTTTAACATAGTTCATAAACATGTTCATACTAGTAAACTCATTTCTAAAATCAACTTTAAACTATGCAAATTGAGTAAAAATGAGGTTAGGGCACCATGTGTGGAAGGACCCAATGGTTGAAATCCACATACCTTAGCTTTGGAGAATTTCTTGAACATGAATTTAATGGAGACTTGAAGCTTGAAGGAAATCCTTAGATCCGGATAAAGGTTTTGGGACTTGAATTTTGGAGAGGAATATTAGTCTAAGTTTTGAGTGAGTATTGGGGAATGTTTGGGATGATATAAGGTGAAATAAGGATAAGTATGGGTATTTCCACTCATAGTGGGGAGGGAACTTAGGCCTAAGATGTAAAAGTCTTGGACCAAAAAATAAAACTGGACCATTTTTAACACATGTGCGTGTCGCCCAGGGAACGCAGAAACAGTTCTGGAAATTACATTTTGCAATTTTTGACTTTTGCTATAGTTGCTCTAAAATTCGAGTTAGACCCATTTCTTACTCAATTTTTCCCCTTGAACAAGAATATGAAGTTCGATTTTTGAAATAACGAACAAATTTTTAGATATATGAAAATTACGATTTTGAGCACTTCCGGGACACATTTTCGGGAGCTTTTTGGGGTCGTTTCAAAATATCCCCCTTGGGAACATTCGTCCCCCAATGTAAAAGAGACGTACAAAACAAGAGTGATCATAAACAAATCAGCCCCAACAAGAATGCAACATTACATTTAAAACACCATTTTCAAAATCTCAACGTAAGTGTAAAATCATCATAAATTTATCAACTTAAATATGAATGAATATGAATAACATATGGGCTGAAACATAAGACTTGGAATCATACAAAGGACTTAGTTGCTATCTTAGGCTTGATTAGAGTGAATGAGGTATGAATATCGCTCCCATAAGACCGCTTCGGCTTCCTTGGAGACATCTTTGACTTGATGATCCCTTCAAGAGGGCCTTAATGAATACCACATTCTCATTAACCAACTTCTCCACTCATCCATCCAACACTTCCAACCGGACCTTCCCCTAAGCCAACTTATCCTCCATATCATCCACAACTTCAAGGAGTGCTATAGCACTAGAGTCACCAACACGTCCCATCCACCTAGAAGCATGAAGAACCGGACGAACCATAACTACATCCATAGGAAAATCCTCAAACTTATGCAAACTTACCAATCTCCCTCTACACTCTATGAGGGCTCACAATCCTTAACTCAATTGTCAATCTTAAATACGCCTAACCCACTTTGTACCATAATCGTCATCTCCCCCTTGGGAGACAACCTTCACTCGATCATTCTCTCACCCAAAACTTCCAACTCTAATAAGGCAAAAATCAAGGCCTTGCCTAATCTAGTCCTCTTAACCCAAGAGGATTCGGAACCATCAAGAACACTATACTACCATTCTCAACTTCCTTCAACCTAACTCCTTAGCTAGCCAACTGATGGACTCCAGTGAGGATTCGGAACCATCAAGAACACTATACTACCATGCTCAACTTCCTTCAACCTAACTCCTTATCTAGCCAACTGATGGACTCCAGTAGTGTCACCTCTTTACCACAATTACCACAATGTTAAGTTACCTATAGGCACCCTACCTAGAGCATCCTTCCACAATACGGGGAAAATAATGCACGCTCTTATCATAATTCTTAAGGAGTTCTAACCACCTTATCATTACCCTCAACTCACAACAATCATAATTACTAAACAACCCCTAATCTCCCAAGACTTGCAACACTACCCCCAAATGGTTCACAAGCTCTAACTAAATCAATGGTCCACCACTAGAGGCCAACACAGACATAGGGAGGTATGGTTTTAAGGCCCTATTCATAAGACCCATAGACACAACTGGTGCATAGGCGCACCAAACATTCTACCAATATTCAAATGGGAACACTTAAGGATATTACCTACCCTCATCCATAGTTGGGAACAAAACCCAAACCTTAAATCAACCTTAGAGAAGTGACTAATCCATTGTAGTTGACCAAATGGATCGACTATCCCTACCCATCATATTACAACCTTATAGGTCCTACATTCATCAAAAGCATGCTATGCAAATACACAAACCACCTGAAGACCCCCTACCTATTAAGCTAAGGTCAACCAAGGTCACAAGTCAAGACTCTATGCAATAAGAACATAAGGCAACCTTATAGACCCCTACTAGGCACAATAGACTCACGTAATCATTCGAGACACTCACACACACATGAATCCTACTAGCACAAAGGAATAACACAAGAAATAGTAACTCCTAGACCTATCAAATCACCCTACTCAATATATCGATCATAATACTGGACTTACTTAGGGTCAACTAAGTCATAGGAGAAACAATAGAAGATAACCTATTCACAAACTTTGGTAAAAGCCCAAGAAGCACCTAATATCTGATGGATTCAAAGGTCTAGGCCAAACCCTAATCAACATTATCTTACTAAGGTCCAGCTTAATACCATCACTCGGCACCGCATGATCTAGGGAGGCAACCCCTTGCAACTAAACTCACATTTAGGATACAACTTCCTCCCCCAAACTTTGTAGTTCTACCTTCAATGACTCACATGCACTACCTCATTAGGGAAATGAACAATCATATAATCACCAAAACCACCAAAATCCTATTAGAGTAGTGGATAAAAGATCTTATTCATAAGACTTGTAAGTATAATTGGTGTACTACTCAAACCAAAAGACACTACCCAAAACCAAAATATCGAAAAGGACATTAGAGGCCTCATCTACTACTAATAACAACTCAATAACAAAAAAACTTAGGTTCTACACCTGTATTTCTCACAAGATGACAAATGCAACCCCTTAAAAACCAATTGTACCTTAAGGTATGAAATAAACCTGCCTCTCTTGCTATCACTTAACAACTCCCACTACAAGATTGGCTCATTAAGGAATCGTGATCTAACTCTATGGGTCATACCATCCATGAAGACACAACATGCATGCAATCATCCCATCCCTAGTATGCCTTCAAATCCACCACATTAACTCTAATAAACCACAAGGCAAGACCTAATGCAATACGAACCTGGATCAATACCTATGACCCTTCTAGAAATAATATACTCAACAAAAAGATAGAAACCAAAGGTCCACGTAACAACTTGGGCACACAAGGAGCCCCACTAGCAACCAAAAATAATAGAGAAGAAATAGGAGCATGTCGGGCTTATTAATGATGCACATCAAAGCCAAGAGAACTTTAACTTACTAGTAATAGCATCGGGCATCTCATCCCCTCCTTGGGCTGCTTGACCAACACGACCACCTTGATCCAAAAGTCAACCACCCTTACACCCCCTTTGAACAAATAGATAATCCACTAGCTTGTGACCCACTTTACTACATCCAAAGCAAACACTAGTGTTCCTCTAACATGGGCCACCGTGGTTCTTCCCACACCCTTGACACTTGGGATTAGTCATCTCACCATCACCTCCTTTTGATTGAGCAAGAGGACAACCACTAGCTTCGTGCCTAAATCCACCATAACCCAAGCAAGCATTAGACTTCTTCAAACTTAGGCCACCATGGCCCTCCCCACACTTTTGGTATTTAGGCCTTTCCACCCCTTCATCACCTCTTTTACCCCTTTTACGCTTATGAGGACACTCATTTATTGTATGAGCTATCTCCTCATAACCATAACAAGCATCAGTACCTTTTAAACATGGACCATCATGGCCCATACCATATTTTGGGCACCTAGCCTAAGGCATCACACCACCTCTATCCCTCCCCTTGGAACTTTGCAACTTACCCTCAACACTTGCCCTCTTGGCCTAACTATCTCTCCCCCACCACAAGAAGTCTCGGGAGCATCCACTTGTTGATTGAGTTGAGTTGCCAATGTTGTCACCGCTTTGGCCATTACCCATAGAGCATTAAGAACCTCTATATTCGACATATCTGCATCTTAAGTAGCTTGAGACAAATCCAGAAATGTAACAGTTAGGGATTAGCAATATGTACTAGGGGACCTAACTCTATCGCATGACATGGGTTATGAAGAAGTGAATCCTAGAACACCTCATAACCTCCTACTCATAGTTAGGGGTCTATAAGGGTTTTCTCATTTGTATGACGTGTTGTTTTATTTTCTTGATGAGCTTGGCATGATTGGTTTGGAGGTCTTGGGGTGGATTGGTTACATGCATATTATGCTTTTAATAAGTGTAGAACTCGTAACTTGTAATATGATAGTTAACGATGGTCGATCTATTTGGTCAACTACAATGGGATAGTCACTTCTCTAAGCTTGATCTTCATTTTGGGTTTTGTCTCTAAGTGAGGATGAGGTTAGGTGATATCCCTAAGTGTCTTTTCGGATTAGTAGTGAGCATTTTGACTATTGTAGGAGTTGTTTAGTTAATTTATGCACTGGCTATGTTTATGGGTTTCATGAATAGTATCTTAAAACCCTCCCTTGATATGTTTGTGGTGCTCTCTAGTGATGAGGTATTGATTTGTGTAGAGCTTGTGAATCATTTGAGGGTAGTGTTGCAAGTCTTAGAGGATGGGAGGTTGTTTGCTAAATATGATAAGTGTGCATTATGGATAACAAGAAGGTGCTTAGAATTCCTTAAAGATTATGATATGAGTGTGTGTTATTTCACTGTTGAGGCTAATATTGTGGTTGGTGCTCTAAGTAGGGTGCCTATGGGTAGCCTAGTGTATGTGGATAATGGTGTCAAAGAGGAGACTAGTGGGGTCCATCGATTGAATAGATTGGAAGTTAGGTTAAGGGAAGTTGAGAATAGTAGTACAGTGTTCTTGATGGTTCCAAATCTTCTTTGGTTGAGGAGGTCTAGTTTAAACAAGGCCTTGATTTCTCCTAATTAGAGTTGGAATTTTTGGGTAGAAAGATGGTAGAGTGGAAGTTGTCTCCAAAAGGGGAGATGATAGTTCGTGGCAACAAGTGGAATAGGTATGGTTAAGATTGACAAATGAGTTATGGTTGTAAGTCCTTTTAGAGTGTAGAGGAAGTTAGTAAGGTTGCATATGGATGGGATTTGCCTAGGGATGTGGATATGGTTTGTCGATTCTTCATGCTTCTTTGATTGAGGGGATGTATCAGTGACTCTATTGCTATAGAACTCTTTGGGGTTGTAGGTATTATGGAAGGATAAATTGGCTTAGGAGAAGGCCCCAGTGGAGTAATTGGATGGAAGGGTAGAAAGGTTGATTAATAAGGATGTGGTGTTTATCAAGGCCCTTTTGAAAGGATCATTAAGTCAAAGGTGTCTCTAAGGAAGCCGAAGCTATCTTAATGGAGCAATAATTGTGCCTCATTCACTCTAATTAAGCCAAAGATAATGACTATGTCCTTCATGTGATTCCAAGTTGCATGTTTTAGCCCCTATATCATTTGCATGCATTCATATTTATGTTGACAAGTTCATGATGATTTTTACACGTATATTCAAGTCTTATCTTTCAGCCCCTATGTCATTTACATGCATTCGTGTTTATGTTGACAAGTTCACGATGATTTTTACACTTATATTGAGACTTTTGAAATGATGTTTAAGTGCATTGTTGCATCCTTAATGGGCTGAAATTATCTTGTTCACGTCTCTCATATACGTTTCTTTGACATTCAGGGATGAATGTTCCCAAGGGGGAGATATTGAAATGCTCTGCACTTGCCTAGAAATGCCCCCACAATCATAGTTCCCTTATATCTCAAATCGAGGATATTAAAACACCCCTCCATGTAGCTCAGAAAAACCCTATGATGTATTTTTTTTCAATATCTCAAAATTCGTGTAGGATTTTGCAAATTTGACTTCATATTCTTGTTTAGAGGGCAAAATTGAGTGGAAGAACGAGTACCTACAAGATATAGTTTGTCCGTACCAAGAAAAATAATTTTTGGTGAAACTTCACAAAAATAGTAAGAATCCTTGATGGGTCCGTGATGCGGACCTGACGCAGACTAGTTCAAAAATTTCTGAAAATTAATCTTTTTACTCTAGGGCAATTGGGTAATAACCCTATACCTATATAAATGAAAATCCCTCATTGTCTAGCCGTTTTGAGCCCTAAAAACCAACCAAAATATCTCAAAATCCTCTCTAATCTTCATCAAATTCTCCATTCATTCTCAAGGTTTTCAAGAAGTCTTGTTGGAATTCAAGGAAAGAAAGTCAAGCCCCAAGTCCTCCTCAAGATTCAAGTGTCCCAATCTCTTTCCGGATATAAGGATTTCATTTAAGCTTCAAGTATCCATTTCAAATATTCTTCAAGAACCTCTCCAAAGTTAAGGTATGTGGGTTTCTTTCATGGGTTCCTTTCGCCCATGATAACCAGGCTTCCTTTTACTCTAATTTTCATGATTCAAAGTTGATTTTACAAATAGGTTTACTAGTATGAACATGTCTATGAACCATGTTAAAGCTATATGAACTTGTGATTGTTTTTCTATATTTTAATCTATAAATCTTGGATCTATCATCAGATTTGATGAGGAGTTTTGATGTATATTTCTTAGGGGTGTTGCAAGTTGTTGATTGATGGTTTTACAATTGATTTTCTTGCATGATTTCATCTCTAAATTGTATTGTTTTATACTACCATTTCACACCCGCCAAGTGTTTGATAAATTGTCCGATTACGGTTTCTTGAGGAATTGAAGATCCAAAGTATGAGATATAATATGAATGATTATATGATGATGAAATGAGCTTATGTATGTGATATATTCTATATAAAGTGTTACATTAGACCATGCCCATTCCGGGGCGACTAAGAGCCCGGATAACCTTGTCAAGGGATTAGTACCTTGATAGCCAATCAAGGGGCTAGTGCCTTAATAACCTAGATGGGGGTTTGTACGCATCAAACTAGTGAGGGTTTTTTACCTCACCACTATGATGATGGGGTGGTATCATCATTAACCTAGATGGGGGTTTGTACTCATTAACTTAGTGAGGGGTTTGTACCTCACCACCAGAGTGATGCGGTGGCATCATCATCAACCTACCAAGTTGTTTGTAATTTGGAAATCTTGTTTGGTCTCTTCTACACATATGATATCCTATATAAGCATGTTTTACTTAAGTATTGATCATACATGACATATTCTTATATGTTGTCTATTGCCTATTGTTATGCATTTTGATTATGATGCTTATCTCTTGTTGTATTGCATCCTGCATACATAGTACATTCAAATGTACCAACGCATAATCTTGCCTACATGGTATCACCGTGTAAGAACTGGAGCCCAAGTTGATCATCCTTCTCCTTCACGTGGCTAGTTCGGTACTACTCAAGCTAGTTGGTGAGTCCTCCACTTCAAGAACCTTAGTAAATATTTCTCTTATTATGTAGTGAAACATTCTTCTTTACTTTCTATTTTGACTATGAGAATGATCGGGACGTTGGTTTATGTTTCTCTTATTATGTATTGAGATGCTCTTCTTTATTGTTATTTTGACTATGAGGGTGAGCTCGGTTGCATTTTCTTGGTCCCCGCTCATATTTTTGTAGTAGAGGTCTTGTTGGACATGCTATGTATCTATGTTATGAGCCTTGACTCTTTTGTCTCTTGGTGTTGATGTTATGCAAGCTTTCCCTTAGTCGCTTGCTCTTATTCCTAAACTTTTACATGTTACTTAAGTATTAATCTCTCTCCCTTAGTCCTAATTCCCCTTGTGTATTTCTACTTTTCTATGTCATTTATATGCATCCGCGACCAATGATGTGTAATAATAAGTTAAGAGGCTTGTTTGGGGACTCTTTGGGCTCCCCATTCACTGTGTCACATCTAGGCCCTATTTTGGGTCGTGACAATGATATTACATTCGCACGCTTGTCATATATGCACGGGGTTTGCCAAAAATTTACAATCTTTCATTCATTCAGTCAATAAAAATAAAAGAAATAATAAAAATAAACATTACTCTATTACAACCTAAATTAAAATTTATTTACAATTTAATTACACCTCAACCATCAGAACTACCAACTCCTAACTCTAAAGGCAATACAATAGCATGAATCAAAAGTAATACACCAATTCAACCCCCTCTACAAAAGAAGCATTATCCTCAATGTAAATAAATAAAATTCAAAACTAAAACAAGGGTGAGTAAGTTAAAGAATCCCCTTGATATGTGTCGTGGTGCACTAGGGTTGGGATTGAAAGGAGCATCTCTAGGCCAGGTTTCCCTGGATATGGTAGTATTCCTATAGTGATATAGTCCTATATCCTAGCAAACTTTCTTTCTCTGCTACTTTGTTCATTACCCTCCTAGCTTCAAATTAGTCAAGACTTCTCTCTAGCCTTCTCAGATATTGCTGCGGGAGGGTCTTCCGTGGCTTTGCACTTGTTTTTTAAAACATTGACTTTGAATTAGACTTAGAGGCTACATTTCTTATTGATCCTTTGATGGTGGATTTGCTTTTCCTATATTCTAGAGGCCCTAGAGACCTGAGGGATTATGGGCATAGCATGTTCATTTTCTTCGCAAATCACATCATACTTTTCCCTGTTGGAGGCTTTGATTGGAAATGACCTATAAAACATGACTTGCAACTTGTAAGGATAGATAATAGGTAACCATTTCAACCATGACATTGAGCATTCAAAGTGAGTTAGATTGCTTATCAGACTTGGTGGATCGCGAAGTTAGAAGAGCGGTCTAAATTGCATTCGCCAAAAATGACAAAAACCAATAATGTGCTGTCAAAATACAACATTTTTTTGCTTAAGACTTAGAATTTTGTGTGTTCTCAATGCGATGTTAGTAGGTTTGATGTGTTCTTATTTTTGGTTTGCAGGATTTCAGGGTTAGAACAATTCTTGGGCAAAGTGTGCAGAAGTTGCTAAAGTTGAAGTTCCACGAGACCCTTTATAGACCATAGAGGATTCTACGAGTCGTAAAGCTAGTTTTGTGTACAATTCCAGTGAGGGGTTTATTTCTGAAGTTAAGTCTATAGACATGCAGACGAGATTTAGAAGACTTTACAAGCCATAGATTTGGTGTCGTGACCTGAAGATTAGAAAGTAGAGATTTGCTTAAAGTCCATCAGACGAAAGCCTCTATGATCCATAAGAATTTATATGGGCCGTAGAGGGGTGTCGTAGAAGAAAGCCCCAAAATTGAAGTAGTAGTCCATTAAAGCCCGATTAGGGGCCGTAAACTATTATACAGCCTGTAGAGACCCTCGTAGAGCCTGCTGACCCAGTTATAGTGTTCCATTTTGGTTTTGTATTTTAAATACTATACATAGGTTCTTTAGGTAATTTTTCAAAAAAGACAGTAGAGAACATGTAGAGGAGCGTGATAGAGCTGGAGAAACACTGGTAAAACTTTATTTCATCTTCAAATTTAAATCTTGTGATTCTCATTGAAGAGTTTGGATTTCTAGTGCTAATTCTCTTGTATTAGTGCTCAATTATGTTATAAAAATACATAGATCTTGCATTTACTCTAATCATGAGTAGCTAAATGCACAACTAAGGTTGTGAGAACCATGAATAACTAACAAGGTAAAACTGGATAATTCGTAATTCTTGAAAAGTATGCATGCATTTATTAATTAATTCTTTTCATATTAAATACTTTCTAATGGTGGCCAACACTAGAACCCGCCTAGTGTTACTAACTGGATCGAGGTAGTAATGAATAGGAAAAGAGATTAATTAATAGGATTCAATTGATGTTTCTCATCTAATCATCTTAACTGGGTCAAAGAGAGGTGGTACTGGAATAATAGGTATGGGTTAGTAATGTCACACTGTGGGGATGGACCAAATCATATAGTGAAATTTGTCTCTCGCTTGGGTCAAAGGGTTTGGTGAACTTAACTTACCATTCTGCATGGTACACACCGAAAAAGAATTTGATTATCTAGTGATACTGAGTTAGGGAATCCTGGGGAACACAATGCCCTATTTACTCTTCATACTGGTTTAACAGTTGTCTTAGTTTATAATTACTTTTCATAGTTATCATAAACCCCCCCTCCTTTTGCTGAGATAAGTTGGTTAATCAACTAGAATTGCATTAAATTCTTCTAAGTCTACCATATTCCCTATGGGTTCGACCCTAACCTTAGTTAGGTTATATATCTTGACAATGACCACTTTAGCCTCAAAAAGGAGGTGTAGCTTGGGCAACATCAGGATTTTGGTGTCGTTGCCGAAGAATACGGCTAGACTTGCCTAATTCAAGTAATTTGGGAATTAGTCCTTATTTCTTGCATTTTACATTTTTTGTTATTTTTGTTTTCTTTCAGGGTACAACTAGTGTATGCCCAATACACAAAGTCGAGGTATACCTATAACTCTGATTGACCTAGAGATCTAGAGAAGACTTAGAAAGATGGCCCAAGATAATGCTAACAACACAAAAAATGCAGCTTTGAACCAGAATGAGAATGAGAATGCAAATATTGATAGCCCACCTTCTCTTGAGGACATTGCTCCACAGCCACAAGACTTCAATGCCAAAGCTTATTAGTGGAACCAATATCGGGTGAACCCTATGGCTATGGAGGTTACTGGAGCCATTCTGCTACCACCGCTATGGTGAACACAAAGTTCATAGTCTCAAGTTGGTTGCTTTTGATGCAAAAAAATCATAGGTTGTTCGCAAGCCTACCATTAGAGTATCCGCATAGTCATCTACACAATGTAGCATTTGCCTGTAAGAGAGCAATGGGAACACAGAATCTATCGATGAATGGTTTGGGACATCGTGTTTTCCCATTATCTCTGATAGGTAATGTAGAACTATAGCTATCTAAGCTCCCACAGAGTTCGATCAATAGTTGGGTTGAGTTGCAGAAGGCCTTTTTTAATGAGGTACTTCCCGAGATCAAAAAAGCTTAAGTTGAAAGACCAAATCAATAACTTTGAGCAACTTTCTGGTCACTCAATTGGTACTATATGGGAGTGGTTCACAAAATGCTTGAGGAGTGTCCTTGATGTAAAATTTTTGATGATGCCTTGGCATAGATCTTCTATTGTACCTAAACAAGAATAGTCAACCATGTGTTGATACCATCATAGAGGGTATGTTCTTTGATCAACCATTTGCAATGATCTCTAAAAGGATAGAAAGGGTGGTCAAGACAAGTTGTGCATGGGGGTAAAGAGATAAGTCATCTATGCCAAAAGATCATGCACTGTCAATATTGGTTCGGAGCTAGCTAGAACAAATAAGGAGATTATACAAGTGCTTAGCTGAATCCATACAGGTATGGAGGTTGTGATGAAACAGAATCAGGAACGAGTTAATGCAATTATTCATCAGCCTTCATGAGCACTCATGTATGATGATCCCTACTATAAGAAGGAGACTTACTTCATTGCTAATCATACGGGGGATTTTTGGACCAATGCCCATGGGTCCAATCAGGACTATTAGTGCCAAGTTCAAGGAAACCAAGGTCAGAACCATAATCAAGATAGTGCTTTCAGAGACAACTGTGGAGGTTACTATGGCAGGAATCAGGGCTAAGATAGAGATGTTGATTGGGACCACAGAGATGGCTACAGAAATGGTTCTTATGTGCTACCACACAATCATTATACCAGAGCTAGCAATTTCAGAGTTGAGGAGATGTTTGACTGCCTGTTGAAAAAAACTGAGACACATGATGAGACTCTAAGGGGGATAAAATCTAACATCTGTAGCATAAATCAAAAAATCAAGTCTCGATTTATTGCTACCAAATAGATTGAGCAACAGTTTGGCCAAGTTTCAACTCAACTCAACCAGCGTCAGAGAGGTACACTGCCTAGCAACACAGTTTATAACCCAAAGAATAAAGGGCAGTACATGGCAGTTACTACTCATAGTGGTAAAAGTACCAATAATCCTCCCATGCCAGTAGATGATAAAAATGTTCAAGAGAAAGCAGTTGAGGTTAAGGATGTGGATACTAGAGTTGATCATGTTAAGGATGGGGTGAGGATGATGTTGCATAGGCACCACTGAAGCTGAAGCCCATTCTTAGGCCTCCTCTTTTCTTCCATCAAAGAATCAAAAAGAAGGAATAGGAGGGAAAGTTCAAGTACTTTCTCTCTATGCTGAAACAACTCTCCATCAACATCCCTCTTATTGAGGCATTGGAGAAGATGCTAGGGTATGTGATATTTTTAAAGGACCTAGTTACAAAGAAGCACATTGTGAGTAAGGAGATCTCCTAAGAACTTCAATATTGCATTCTAATTTCCATAAGGTCCTTGCTGTAAAAGTGAGAAGATCCCCGTGGTTTTACCATACCCTGTACTATTAGGGGGTGGAGTTTGCAAGGGCATTATGTGATCTCAGTGCCAGCATAAATCTACTACCCTTACGTTCTTCAAGAATCAAGGACTGGGAGCCCCTACTCCAATAAGCATGTGGTTGTTGATAGTTTACCATATGGTGAAGCAGCATATGGGGATACTGTATGATGTACTTGTCAAATTTGAGAAATTCCTATTCCCCGCAGACTTTGTGATCCTAGATTATGAAGTCAACTTCCAAGTCCCAATCATCTTGGGAAGGCCATTCATAGCCACTAGTCGAGCACTAGTGGATATGGAAGCAGGCCAACTCAGGTTTATATTGAATGATAAAGAAGTTGTCTTCAGTATCTGTTAGTCAATAAAGAGCCCAGATGATCTGAAGAAGGATATTTAGGCACTTGGTGAAGTCTAAGTAACCAAGTTGTCCAAGTTGTGTCGCGACAATAAATCAGGCGCTACTTAGGAGGCAACCCAAGATTTTTACTATAATAGTCATAGTTGTGTTTTGTTTTTAGCTTTTGGACTTGTAGGTAGTTTAACGTTTTGCATTTTGGTTGTAATTTTTGACATTCGACTAGTTGTATATAGGGTAACAGTGTGTTAGGTAAAAAATATGCAGGTACATGACTAAATTAACCACCGTTGGTTGAAAAAGCATTAAGAAGTGCTTCTACGACTAGTTTTATGAGCCGTATCTAAATCCACAATGGTACACCATCTCGTAGAAACTTAATTTTAGCAAAAATTTATGCACTCTAGTCCACAAGCCAACTTTATGACCCATAGATAAAACTATGGATGGTGAACGGGGCTCGTGGACCCCATGTAAGTTTTTCTGATTTTTGACTAAGTATTGAAGTTTCTACGACCAATTCTACGAGTCGTATCCAAATCTATGACTCATAGACTGGTTCGTGAAACCCACTCCCCAAAACTAGGTTTGGACCTTCTATGAAACCATGATTTATGAGCTGTAGAATCCTCGATAGCCTGTAATCGGGGTCTCTTAGAGTCTAAGCCCATTAGTTTTGATCGACCCGATCAACATATAAATAATAAGATCAAATTATTTTGACCCCAATTCTTCCAAAAATTACATACAAAATCTGGAGACCCCCTTCCCTTATCTTCTAGCGACCGGTGATCAGCACCCCTCCATTTTTTGGCCAACTTTTTTGGCAACCCTAGGATTCCACAGCTTCGAGTCTTCCTTTAATTTCTACACCATAGTCATTCAATTTGGTATTTTTTTTTGTCATGAAAACCCTTTATTTACCAAGAATTTTGTGATTAGGGTGAAATTGATGGGTATGGTAATTCGATACATAAACCAGTGTATGCCATTATTGTGTTTAAGAATTGAATTATTAAAATAGTTGCCAATATGTGAATATGTGTTTAGGATGGAAATTGGTGTGTTTTTCCTATCCTTGTGCTTGAATGATACGTTTGAAATCCATATGGTCACATACCATTGAATTGAATTGATAGTATGCATGAAAACATGGTGTGTGATAGCATGTGTGTGAGTTGATGCTAATTCGTTCAAATAGGGTCAATTAGTTTGGGAACACAAGTGAAATGACTTTCAATAGGGTATATGTTGAAATTTGCATGTGGGATATTGGGTGTTTTGATATGAATTATGTGGGGTGTGTGCGTATTACTTCGATGCTAAAAATTTATGTTGCAAAATTTCATGTGGGGTTTATATTAATAGACTTAGAAACTTAGGTCACTAGGTATTTTAGTCTACGAGGGTCTTTTGCGGCCCATGGAAATTTCCACGAGCCGTAATTTCCCTTTGTATAAAATTGTACAAACTTGATATTTCTAAGAATCTATCAGACGTGACCTTCTATGAGTCGTAGAATATTCTACAACTGGTAGAAAGTTCTCGAAGATCCCAACCTACAAAAGTTTACATACTAGAACACATCTATGACTTAGTCTACAACTCATAGATCTTTCTATGAGAGCCTTCTATGGCTCGTAGCTTTCTCTACGGCCCGTAGAAGTGCCCTTGTAGTCCCATCTACAACAAAGTCTGATTTAGTCTTGATTTTCGTTTCTTAACTTGTGGGGCTTTTAACTTTGCTTCTTAAATGTGTATGTTTCAAGTACTATGGCCCCAAAGCCAAGACATGAGGATATGTAAGCCCTAAAAAGGAGACTTACAGATGAGACCTCGGGGGAGCAAGATACCCCCGAGATTAGTGGATCAATTGAGGAGCTCTACGTCTGACCTAACCTGGATAGACCATAGACACGGGCTAGTACAATACTTAGGCAGGCAAACGTAGCTCTATGTCTGACCTAGCTCTACGTGGATCAATTGAGGAGCTCAACGTCTGACCTATCTCTACGTCCGAAAAACATAAGCTATGGTTGTTCACACTCCCCAGCTTGACAAGGATGTAACAGTAATAGTAGCTCCATTTAGATGACTATGTCTAGAGAAGAGTTAGATTGAGAGCCAGGATTCGGTGATGAGATGTAGACAGAGTCCTCTTCCAAACCACTATAGACATCAGCATCACCTCTAGTTACTCTCACTAGTTGGTGGTGTGTTGCAGATATGCAGGATATCTACACAGAGGGCATACAGAGGAATGAGCGGGGCAAACTCGCTCGCTCTACTAATGAGGAGCCCTGAATTATTTCCTCTGGATTGTACAACGTCCCCAGTCTCCAGGACACCATCAGTAGGTACAGGCTCCAGTGGCTGACCAAAGCACTAGGGAAGTACTCCCCGACCATGGTACAAGAGTTTTATGCATCATATGTAGCCACAGTACTCTGCACTCTTCCCAAGGGAAAGAAGCCCCTCGCTCAACCCAGACTGACACACACTAGAGTGAGGGACCGGTAGGTGGACATCTCAGAGACTACTATCCACCACATGTTATTCTGGCCCAAGTTCACAACCCCTAGATCCACAGTAGATTACGACCGCAGAGAGACCAGAGCCATAGAGCCAGGTTAATGAGATGGGCGACAGGACATATTGCTGAGCAGGGCCTTGACCTTGCATGGGTAGCCACGTCTTCTGAGGCTATTGTGAAGGCCTCCCTTAGCTTCCCCACCAAATTTTTATAGGCCGTCATAAAATCATGGATCCATCAGACACTTGTAGATAATACATTGATGTTGGACCTTGCAGTTTTAGCTATGAAACGACCCCAAAAAGTGCCAAAAAATGTGCCTTCAAAGTGCACGAAATCATAATTTTCATATATCTCAAAATCCATGTGTGATATCAAAAATTCAACTTTATTTTCTTGTTCAAGGGATCAAATTGAGTGGTAAATGGGTCTAACTCCGATTTTAGAGCAAATGAATCACAATTTCAATTTCCCAAAATTCAAATTCCAAAAAGGTTTTTGTGCCCCTAGTGCGAGTGCCAAGGGCGTGCCTTAGTACAAATTTTGCCTAGTTTTTCTATCTTGGTCCAAGGCTTTGGGTCTTGGGCCTAAGTGTTCCCAAATGTGAAAATACATATATTTAGCTTTATTTCACCCTCATATCATTCAAGACATTCCCAAATACACTCCTAAACACTTAGAAAATATTTTATCTCCTAAATTCAAGTCTCAAACTCATTCGGATTCTAAGGGTCTCATTCAAGCTTCAAGTCTCCATCTCCAATCTTCATTAAGCTATTCTCCAAAGCTAAGGTATATGGGTTTCTTTCATAGGTTTCTTTCACCCGTGATACCCAAGCTTCGTTTTACTTAAAATTGCATGATTCAAAGTTGATTTATTCATGGGTCCTACTTATTATGTATTTCACTGCACACTATGTTGGGGTTTATGAAATTGTAACTATTTTAGCATGTTTTGAGCTATGAAACCAAGATCTATTGTGAGGTTTGATCAAGACTTTTGAGGTATATTACTTGAGGGGTATCTATTAATAGTTTTACATTGAATTTTTTAGCATGATTCCACTATTGAATTGCATGGTTTCACACTAGCACTACACACCCACCAAGTGTTTGATAAAATGTCCGGTTATGAATTCTTGAGGAATTGAAGGTCTAATGCATGTATTATGAGTTAAATGAATTATGATAATAAAAGGAATGTATGTATATGATGATGAAAGGAATGTATGTATATGATATTATCTCTATAGTGTTGGGGATGACCAAGCCTCACTCAGGAAGTGGTAGGCATGGGTAACCTTGTTGAGGGGTTTGTACCTCGATCGCCTTGCTCGGGAGGTAGCAGGCTCGTGCAACCTTGTCAAGGGGTTTGTACCTTGATAACGTTGTTGGGGGTTTGTACCTCATCAACCTCATGAATGGGTTTGTAAGCGTGGTTTTATTCCAAGCATCATCTGTACATGCCCTACTAATATATGTTTATCCATTGCCTATGTTATGCATTTTGCTTATGATGCTTATCACTTGTTCCATTGCATCCTCCATACTTAGTACATTCAAACATACTAATGCATACTTTATGCCTACATGATGTCACCATGTAGGAACCGAAGCCCCACTTGATCGTCCACCTCCACATGGCTAGTATGATATTGCTCAAGCTCTTTGGTGAGTCCTCCATTTTGGGGATGATGCTTACGATCTCCTACCACGTTCTAAGACTATCCTTCTTTTGTATATATGTTGACTATGAGGGTGAGTCTGGTAGCTTATCTTGGCCCCCGCTAAATATCTAAGTTTTAGAGGTGTTGTTAGACATGATATGTATTATGCGTTGAGCTTGACTCTTATTGATTATGATATAAAAGTTTCCCTTAGCCCCTTTTGTCCCTATTTACTATTTTTTGTTGTATTTTATTACTTCTGTGACCTAGGATGTGTAATGATATGTTAAGAGGCTTGCTTGGGGTGCCTTCGAGTTCCCTATGCGCCGTGTCACGTTTAGGCCCTACGTTTGGGCTATGACAAACTTGGTATCAGAGCACTAGGTTGTTAGAACCTCAGAGTCTAACACACCACGTCGATTAGAGTCTTTTTCATGGTTATGTTGTGCACCACAACTATGAGTAGGAGGATATAAGATATTTTAGAAAATGTTTCCCTTCTTCATGTTCTAAGTCGTGATATAGAGTTGGAGTAAGGATTTTTTCCCCTAACAATTGTCCTTTGCTATGCTAGATCATGGCTAACACAAATGGAAGAAGAGTCTGCACTCCCAGGGACCAACTGGCTTACGGTAAGCTCCAGGATGCTCTCACTTTGCTTGCATAAGTTGTGGCTAATCAAGCCAATCAAGGGGCCCAAGCCCCTCATGCTCTTACACTGGTATCTTAGGTGAGGGACTTCATGAGAATGAATCCCCCATAATTCTATGGATCTAAGGTAGATGAGGACCCTCAAGAGTTCATTAATGAGTTCTACACTATATTGGATATCATGGGGGTGAGGTCGGAAGATAAGGCGGAGTTGGCATCCTACCAACTCAAAGGGGTGGCATAAATATAGTATAATCAATGGAAAGAAGAGAAAGGAGTCAACTATGTGGTGCTTTCGGAAAAGTTCAATGTGGCTTTCCTTAATCGATTCTACCCTCTTGAACTTATGGAAGCTAAATTGGTGGAATTTATGAATTTGTGACAAGGATCTATGAGTTTGAGGGAGTATGCCCTCAAGTTCAACTAACTCTCAAAGCATACTCCATACTTGATTGCCGACTCAAGGTCTAGAATGAGCAACTTCGTGATGGGTGTGTCAGACTTGGTGAGTGAGGAATGCCAGTCCGCTATGTTGATTAGTGACATGGATTTGTCCCGTTTAATAACCTATGTCAAACAAACGGAGAAGGAGTAGTTGAGGAACAGGAGAGGTCTGACGCCAAGAGGGCCCGTTTTGATGGTAAGTTCCAAAAGGGTGGTTGGTTCCATCAAGGCCAAGGGTCTTCTCATGCATCTAATAAGAGGGTTGCCAATGATTTTCCAAAGGCCCAAGGTGTTAGGGGTGTGTTCCCTAATGGTGGGTGTCCAAAATATGGTAGAGCTCATAGTGGCCCATGCTTGAGGGATACCAATACTTGTTATGGTTATGGGGAATTTGGGCATAAGGTCATGGATTATCCTCGAAATTGCAACAAGGGTAAGGAGGTTCATCCACAAGGTGCTAATGTGGTTTCTTTGGGGAGAGATGGCCGATAAGATGGTGCCCTAAGGCACAATCGATTTTATATTTTACATGGGAGATGAGGGGTTGATGAGGTGCTCGATGTCGTCAGGTATGTTAAAAATCTTTGATTTTGATCTGTATGCATTGATTGATCCGAGTGCCACTCTTTCTTTTTTTACCCCCTTTGTTGCTAAAAAGTTTCATGTTGAGCCTGAGTTGTTGCATAATTCATATGAGGTGTCTACTCCTATTGGTGTATCTATTGTTTTTAAAAAGGTCTATAGAAATTTTCTCATTTACATCTCCCATAAAATATTGCTTTGTGATCTTATTGAGTTGGATATAGTTGATTTTGATGTCATTCTTAGGATGGATTGGTTGCATACATACTATACCTCTATTGATTATAGAACCTGTAGGGTCAAATTCCAATTCCTAAATGAACTCATCCTTGAGTGGGAGAGTCATAATATGGTGGTCAAGGGTAGGTTTATCTCTTGCATTAAATCTCATAAGTTGATGTCTAAGGGGTGTCTTTATCATCTTGTGAAGGTTAGAGATATGAAGTCCAAAGTACTTACCATAGAGTTGATTCCAGTTGTAAATGAGTCCTTGATGTCTTTCCAAATGACCTTCTTGGTATTCCTCCCAAAATGTAAATAGACTTTGGTATAGACCTCCTCCCCGATACTCAACCCATTTTTATGCCGCTTATTGTATAGCCCTAGCGGAGTTAAAGGATTTGAAGGAATAATTGAGGGACTTGTTGGATAAGGGTTTTATGAGGCCTAGTCAATCCCCTTGGGGTGCACCGGTCTTGTTTGTCAAGAAGAAGGATAGGCCTCTTAGAATGTGTATTGACAACCGACAACTTAATAGGGTCACCATAAAGAATAGGTATCCTCTTCCAAGGATTGATAATTTGTTTGAGCAATTACAAGAGACTAGCTACTTCTCTAAGATTGATCTTCAGTCCAGGTATCATCAAGTGAATGTGAGGGAGTGTGATCTTCCTAAGATAGCCTTCTGGACTAGGTATAGGCATTTTGAGTTTGTTGTGATGTCCTTTGGGTTGACCAATGCACCGGCTATCTTCATAGACCTTATGAATAGGGTCTTCAAACCCTACCTTAATTTGTTTGGGGGTGATATTCTTTGATGATATTTTGATCTATTATCGTGATGAGGAGGAGCATATAGCTCATTTGACAGTTGTGTTGCAAATATTGAGGGAAGAGAAGTTATATGCTAAATAGAAGAAGTATGAATTTAGGTTGAAAGAAGTGGCCTTTCTAGGTCATCTGGTGTCGGAGGATGGTATTAAGGTGGATCATAGAAAAACTGATGTGATTAGAAATTGGCCTAGACCATTGACCCTGTCAGAGCTTAGGAGCTTCTTGGGCTTAGCGGGTTACTATCGGAGATTTGTCAATGGGTTCTCTTCTATTGCTTTTCCCATGACAAAGTTGATTCAAAGGAAAGCCAAATTTGTGTGGTCCAATGAGCGTGAAAGGAGTTTCCAAACATTGAAAGATAAGCTTGTGTCCGCTCCTATAT